>OY755172.1:169589-216797 GCA_963576735.1 Bedellia somnulentella | reverse complement strand
TATCACATCAAAATAAAGTACCTACAAACGAATAATAATATAAGCAACAAAATATATTTTTGTTTAAACCTGCAATGAAAAGATTGTAATATAAAGCAAAATCGGACTCGTTTAACTGAGTACAAAACAAATTAGGACTTTTAATATCATTTTAATAAAATTAAACTTTTTTAGGAAATTGCTTTATGCTTACTTTCATAGGTGGTATTTGCGGTGGCGCCACTGCCGCAGGTTTGACTAAACTCTTATCTTTAAGTTTCTGGATGTCATATCTAGCTTTGATGTCGTCTGGTTCGGTATTCCTGACACCGGTGTTAGGGGCCAGAGCTGGACGTTTGGCTTCTGGCAATACTGCTTCGTCCTAAAAAATACTGCTGTTTAACTTCTTTGAGTAATGGTGCTAGCTAATAAGAGTTTAAGAATATAAGAGGAAATGAAATATTTTCTCTACAATAAAATAAAAAATTGTATTTTACTTTAAAGTAAGCGGTTGGTGTTGCTTGTACACTTGGTTAAGGCAAAACCTGGCATTTTTTTAAGCGTGTAGCGGGCTTTCAACAATAATTATAAGACTTTAGCATTGGAACTACATATCCCTCCAAAAACATTCTGTAAAAAAACTAGCCAAGTCTCGATAGAGCTGCTTGTTTATCTCTAAAAAGTAATGAAATCTCTAAAATAAGTGGAGCCAAGTCTAAGGTTCCTTACTGCGATTAGTCATTATTATAGTCAATTTTACGTGACTTGGCCGTTGACTTTCATTTAGTAGATTATGATTAAAGTTTAAGGGAAACATAGAAATAATCACCAGAATTATTACAACTAAAAATAAAGACAGATTCGAATCACAAAAAATTGTTATGTGGACTCTACATAATCGGCAAAGAAGTTTAGAAGATTTGAATAAATCTGCAAATAACTTAGTAAATAAACTTGTACATACTAAACGTGTCAAGAATTTTCAACGGCCAAGTCACTTAAAATTAACTATAATAAATCGCAGTGAGGAATCTTACACTTGGCTCCACTTATTTTAGAGATTTCATCAGTCCTTATACAACTTTCATAAAGTAGTAATTGTTGATTTTATAGCTCTTATATATAGTGCCCCCGCCAAGTCGAGCGCAAAGCAAAAACTGCCGTACCATCTTTTTCTGGAACCGTTTCGCCGCATTTCAGTGCCCCATTCGAGAACCTCTGGATCTTTTTAGAGATAAACAAGCAGCTCTATCGAGACTTGGCTAGTTTTTTACAGAATGTTTTTGGTAGGTTTTAACTTCTTTTTGTCAGGCCGTAGACTGATTGATTGGTTACATTTTCTTATTATTATATTATTTTGTGAAATCCAATAAAATAAACTCCACGACTTCTCAAATCTTTAAAATACACGTTTTTTTTAAATGTGTAAATAAAAACGCTACCGGGATTTAAAATACAGCTAGCGCCATCTAGTGACGTGTACTGGTACTAATGCTAAATAACGTGTGCGAAGCCGCGGCTGAGTGCTAGTACATAAATAATTATTATTATTGGACTGAATATTTTTATTTATTGAAGAGAATATAGTTAATTGACTGCTATTTCTCGTAAATACGCTTATTATAGTTTGGCAGTACTCTTATTATGTTTTCTCATCAGCGTCACCAGGTAGTCCAGATCTTCCACAAACCTTGTTCTGATAGTTTTTTCTTTGGAATTTTGGAATTTATTGATCTAACGACTTGAAATTTTGGGTTTCAAGTGGGTGATTACTAATTTCTAGGTGACGAAAATTTCAGCGTTTTAATCCTATCCAGAGGTTCTCGAATGGGGCACTGAAATGCGGCGAAACGGTTCCAGAAAAAGATGGTACGGCAGTTTTTGCTTTGCGCTCGACTTGGCGGGGGCACTATATATAAGAGCTATAAAATCAACAATTACTACTTTATGAAAGTTGTATAAGGACTGATGATAAAATAAATTATCAATTGCCGGCTATATATCAATTCTAAATTTCAAAATCAGCCTGTAGTGTTGTGACATAGCAATACGACTTAATTAGGTTACACATGTTATGTCCGTCGCGATATGCTTAGTCAGTAAGTTATAGTTGTAATACTTTTTAATACTTTACATTATTCAATAAACGACCATCAACAATCAAACATGTCTTTGATTTGATATACCGCCAATACCAACCTGACCACCAACACCATACACTTCATGGCGACCTTGCCCTAAGAACCCAAAGAAGACCCCGCAGCCGATCTGAAAATAAACCAATGAAGACCCCGGCAACCTGCACTAAAATGAAGACCAGCTTTTAAACACTAAAGAAGATTTCGGCTACCTAAAATAAAAAAGATGACCCCAGCGACCAAATCATGAAACCAGCGTATCCATAAGAAACAGTGTGTTCCGGAATTATAAAGAAGCGCAGTGAATCTAAAAACTATTATTAAGAAGAATCCTTATCAAGTCAGCAGCCATAAAAGAAGATAATCATGAAGAGCACACATCAAGAGGAGTCCAGGGAATAGCCCGGCCCACCCAGCAGCAGAGCGTGGAGCCACCGCCGCCGCGCCGCCGCCCGCTGCAGCCCGATGCCACGCGCCGACCCCGCCGCCGCCCGATGAAAGGCCACGTCCAGCCGCCTTCCACATCAGATATGTAAAGTAAGCCCGTTCCCAAAATTACGCCAAGACTTCTTGCATTTAGTTTCATGAATTAATTTGTAATGTCCTTAACCGAGCTTGAAATTGTATATGAGAAATTAGTTAATATTAGAGAATACCTCGTCAAGATTGGTCCCATTAGAAGACAAAATTCTCAAACAGCTCAAAATAAATTTAAAGAAGCTCAAATAGCGTTCAGTCGTTTGGAGCCTATTTCGTCCGAAATTAAAATTAAAATAGAGAACTCTGAGTTAATAGGAGAGACAGTCCAAGTAATTCATAAGTACATAGAGGATATCCATTCTATTTACAGTTTTATTTTAAGTTTAGTATTTATGGTAGAAAAGAATAAGACACTCGAAAATTATCAGGACAGTTCAGAAAGTTTAAAAATGGCGGATAACTTTGATTTAAAAACAGCAATAGCCCTGTTGCCCGTAATGACCGGCCAGGAGCAAATCACTTCTCAATTAATTGATTCTATACAACTTTACAGTTCTATGATCAATGAACACGCGAATAAACATTTAATAGAATTTGTACTTAAAACAAGACTTTCCGCTAGCGCTAAGTTAAGATTAAAATCGATGTACGCGACAGTAGAGAGTTTAATTAATGACATGAGAACTCATTTAATCCAGAAAAAGTCAGCAGTTGCTATACAATCACAACTTCACGAAATAAAACAAGGACGTAGGTCCATCGAGAAGTTTGGTTATGATTTAGAACAATTGTTTGTTAACTTAACCATAGCTCAAGCCGACGGAGACGATAATAAATATGATATTTTACGTCAATTCGGTATGCAAAGTTTTTTTTTGGTATTTATTAAATATTTTTATTCGATAGTTAACACGAAAATAAAAGACTAATTTGAATATTTTCCATTTAAAATGAGTAATTGTAAAGTTATGATTTTTTAAAGATTGTTCAACTTTTGTACTTAATGACGTCATCGATGGATAAAATCACGTAGCGACATGCAAATGAAGCGAAATGTTTTATAAAAATGTTGCTGATTGCAAAACATATCACGAATTTGTGATGTCAAATGAAATTATTACGATATTATACTAAACAAACCTACGATTTTCGATATTTTATTAGTAAACTGCAAAACCGCATGTCTTTGAAACAACATTGAAGGTCAAACACTGTTACAGTTTTTTGATAAAATAACAGTCATCTTAGCTTGAATTGATATAATTTCAAGAAAATATTGTTTATAACCATAATATCTCTAAATGGTTTTGTAATCAGCATCACTTTAGTAAAACTTTGCATACCGAATTGAACGAAAAAATCGCGATAAAACGTTTTGCCGACGGATTGTCTAATCAGCGTTTAAGTACCATCATAGCCGCGCGAACGTTCGACTCTCTTCCAGAGGCCATTAGGACCGCGATCGACGAAAATTCTTTATCGCCCACCGATGAACAGCCCGTAATGAAAATTAGGCAAAACTTCAATAGAGGTTACGCATATAATAGAGGACGGTCAAGAGTTCATTTTAGTTCGAATCGGTATTCGAACAATAGCCGCGATAATAAGCCACAGTACAATAATAATAATGGCTCATCGTATCAATCATTTTCACCAAACCATGGTCGTGGTAAGCCTACTAGAGGCACCACGCGAGGCCGCTATCGAGGTTCAACACCCCGGTACATACAAAATAGCGCGCACGTATTGCAAGCACAGCGCAATTCGACAGACACACCGGAGTGCACCTAATTTGCACCGAATAGCGAGTTTTTTCGTGCCTTCAATGAATGAGCATTTTATTTTAAATTATAATATGAATAGCGTCGTGTCTCTCAGCGTAAGCAACTTAGGTATAGATAAGAAAATAAGTTTATTAGTAGATAGTGGTGCAAGTATTTGCGTATTAAAATATGAGTGGTTAACTCAGCACTTTAATTTAATGAATGAATTATACTATGATAAAATTACGATTAAAGGTGTTAGTGGTCAGTTATATTCCGAAGGTTACATTTATTTAGATTTAACATATGATAATATTACTTTTAGAGAGAAGTTTTATGTTTTTAAGAATATGTCATGCTCAGCAAATGGAATATTAGGAGAGAATTTTTTTAGACGATTCAACGCTATTATAGACTATAAAACATCGTCATTAAAGCTATTTTTAAATGACAAAACCGTGAGCATAAAAATAGGCAGTAGCCAGAGTGAATACATTCACATGATACCGCCGCGTTGCGAGATAATTAAATATATTCCTTGTAGCTCTACTTACGATACCGTCATATTAGCACAGGAAATAAAAGAAGGTGTTTTTGTTGCCGGAATGATTTCAAAACCTTGTAATGGTAGCATTCCCATAAGAATTTTAAATACGACCGAAAAGGAAGTCAATATTAATTTATATAATATTCCAATGCAATCAATCAATAATTTTGATGTTTGCCAATTTAATGCTGAAAATAAATCAGTAAACCGCGTCAAAAATTTATTTGAACTACTTGATTTGAATTACTTAAATAGAGAAGAAAAGTTAGAAATTGAGAAAATATGTGCGAAATATGCCGATGTTTTCCACTTACCTGGTGATAAGTTATCAGTTACAAATCTAATGCAACATAATATAATTTTAAAAGATAACGTGAGTCCCGCGTATGTAAAGCCTTATCGAGTTCCACAAGCTTTGAAAGGTGAAATTGAGAAACAAATCCAAGAGATGCTGAAAAACGACATCATAGAGGAGACCGTGTTAGAGTGGTCAAGCCCAGTTCTATTAGTCCCAAAGAAAGCTGATAAATCAAACGAGAAAAAATGGAGATTGGTCATCGATTATCGACAGCTAAATAATAAAATTCAGGATGACAAATTTCCACTTCCAAATATCACCGAAATACTTGACTCATTGTCCGGAAGTATTTATTTTTCCAAATTAGACCTTTCCCAATTTTATTATCAATTATCTTTAGATCCAAAATCGCGTAAATATACATCATTTAGCTTAAATAAGATGTATCAACTTTCTTTGGATAGTAATTCACGCAAATGTACAGCATTTACAGCAGGAAAACAGTATCAGATGAAACGCTGTCCCATGGGTCTCAAGACCAGTGCTAGTGTTTTCTCCAGGCTCATGACCATAGCAATGGCAGGCCTAAACTTTGAAAAATGTTTTATTTACTTAGACGATTGTGTAGTAATAGGAAAATCTATGGAACACCATAATAAAAATCTTATGTGTGTGTTAAATCGATTAAGGGACGTTAACTTAAAACTTAACCCCATGAAATGCGAATTCTTGAGGAAAGAGATAGTTTATTTAGGACATAAAATAACACCAGAAGGTATTTTTCCCGACCCAAGCAAAATCGAGGTCACGCGTCACTACCCAAGACCCGCGTGCGCTGACGATGTAAAACGATTCGTCGCTTTTGCTAATTATTACCGGCGATTTATTCCGCGATTTGCTGATATAGTATATCCGTTACATGCTTTGTGTAAAAAAGGTGTCAGTTTTGAGTGGAGTCCTGAGTGCGAAACTGCATTCCAGAATTTAAAATTAGCCCTTACCAACCCTCCAGTACTAGATTACCCAGACTTTTCAGAAAATAATATTTTTAGACTACAAACCGACGCATCAAAATTAGGCCTAGGTGGAATTTTGTCCAATAGCAATGGTAAAGTGATAGCGTATGCAAGTCGAAGCCTTAAACCAGCCGAGACCAGATACCCAGTTATTGAGTTAGAATTATTAGCTATCGTTTGGGCTGTACGCCATTTTCGACCCTATTTATATGGCCGCAAGTTCAAAATAATTACTGACCACAGGCCCCTTGTTTATTTGTTCGGACTGAACGACCCATCTAGTCGATTAACAAAGTTCCGTTTATATTTAGAAGAATACGATTTTGAGGTAGAATACATAATGCAGCTGCAGATGCGTTAAGTCGTCTCCCGGTTACGTCGAAAGATTTAAAGGAAATGCACGAGCAAGTAGTTTCAGTACTAACTAGAGCCCAGAAGAAGAAGTTAGACAGTCAAGGAATTAACACAGACCGACCGACCGAGTCTTCGAACGCCCGTAGGCCTGATCAACCTACAGCAGTAGAAGTACTCAAACGGCCCAAAGATATCATTGAGTTGAGATTTTCAGACAATTATAATAATAAATGTCTTAGACAGTCAAATAATGTTATAAGCGACGCTAGATATTGCACGTATGTTCCATCGCAGTCAGCGATATTTCTTAATACCCGATCATTATCTACTCAAGAAGTGTTAATGAGGGATTTAGAAAAGTTGTGCAAACAATTAAATATTAACGACTTACTCATTATTAAGAATAAGAGTGTCGATAAATATATACAAAGTTTACTGCGCAGTATAGATAAGTATAAAACCATGTCGCTAAAGTTTCTTATTACAAAAGAAGTTACAAGAATAACTGATAAAGATGAAATAATAACTATATTAAATGATTTTCATATTTTACCCACTAGTGGACATGCGGGTATAAACCGCATGATAAATAATATTAATAAATATTATTTTTGGCCAGGAATAACAAATGACGTCATTAACTTCGTAAAGAAATGTAAAAGTTGTCAGATTCAAAAACACACGAATAGACATATTAAAGAGCCTATGACAATAACTTCTACCGCCAGTACGGCTTTCGAAAGAATTAGTTTAGATATTATGGGTCCATTAGATATAGATAACTATGATAATAAGTATATTCTCACTCTACAGTGCGATTTAAGCAAATACGTCGAAGCTTATCCTTTGCCTCGTAAGGATACGGAAACGGTGACGAAAGCGTTCGTTACTAATTTTGTCCTTCGCTACGGTGTGCCAAAAACCATCATTTCGGATAGAGGAACCGAGTTTACGTCATCCGTAATGGTTGAAACGTGTAGATTATTAGGTATAGAAAAACATATTTCCACCGCATACCACCACGAGACGTTAGGTGCTATAGAAAATACACACAAACATCTAGGCGCGTATTTACGAATTCAGTGCGAAAATAATAAGGCCGATTGGAGTGACTGGGTTCCATTTTGGTGTTTTTCTTTTAACACAAGTGTTCACTCAGAGACGAAATACACCCCATACGAACTTGTATTTGGGAAAATGTGTAATTTACCAAGTAATTTATCAAAGGGAATCGATCCTCTCTATAATCATGACGATTACCCTAAAGAGCTAAAATACAGATTACAAAAAGCACAAGCAGATGCTAAGCAGAATTTGTTACAGAGTAAAATTAGTAGAAAGCTTCAGTACGATAAGAATTGTAATAGTGTGAAATATAATATAGGTGATTTAATATTGCTGAAAAACCAAATAGGTAATAAGCTTGACAATGTTTATGAAGGACCTTATAAAGTGTTAAAGGATATGTCACCTAATGTTTTAATATCTAAGAAAAATAAAGAATTATTAGTACATAAAAATAATACGAAATTGTTTTATGATTAGTTTAAAACCTATTTACAGTTATAATTTGTTAGATTTTAAAAATGTTTAGTTATGTTTTATGTTTATTATACGTGTAAACATTTTTTTTCTTAAGGAAGGGTGTGTACCCTTATCTTTTCGGGGGAGATGTAGTGTTGCGACATAGCAATACGACTTAATTAGGTTACACATGTTATGTCCGTCGCGATGTGCTTAGTCAGTAAGTTATAGTTGTAATACTTTTTAATACTTTACATTATTCAATAAACGACCATCAACAATCAAACATGTCTTTGATTTGATATACCGCCAATACCAACCTGACCACCAACACCAACCTGACCACCAACACCATACACTTCAAGCCCCAGACTGCCTCGTACATCTCTCACGGTAAATAGGCGCGTACTGACTGAGTGAGCAGCCTCGCGAGGCAGCCTCACACGTTTGCCGCGGCACACATGCCGCGCGACGCAGCCTCGCTCAGTCAGTACCATAACATATACCATAAGGCCGAGCCACGGCGAGCCTACGCACGATGCTCAGTTTTACTTGTACTTGAACAGAGACCGCCCAACTAATACACAACGAATGAGCGAGGCAAAACACTAACGTCTTGATTGAGTGCGGCAAACGTACTGAATGAGGCGCTTTTGATCTTTGATAAAAAACCGACAACTCTTGGCTCGGGCCGCGGGCGCAGCACGTCCTGACTGACCCGAGGCTTTGCCTCGCGAGGCTGCTCGCTCAGTCAGTACACGCCTAATAACGAGGTACTATTTATATCTAGTAATTATTTCCACAGTACATTCTGATAAAAAATGATAAACAATGTTAAACAATCTCGAATACAACAAACCTCTTCCCGTGGTCGCTTGCTGGATACATTGTTGTTTGTCGTCTCTACGGGCTCGTCTGGCGGTGCGGGAGTGATTCGCTGTGCTAAGCCAAAGTCCACCAGCAAGTACCTAGAAAATAATACGGACTCTTCTTTACTGGAACATCAGCTGTGACCAGAATAATAAAAAGTAAAGTTACAATAAACCGAAAATTATGGTGATTCCATCTTTCAAGGGCATACTCGAATGTTTACTGTTAT
This sequence comes from Bedellia somnulentella, assembly GCA_963576735.1. Lineage (NCBI taxonomy): Eukaryota > Metazoa > Arthropoda > Insecta > Lepidoptera > Bedelliidae > Bedellia > Bedellia somnulentella. Next base: position 207,599 of record OY755172.1, on the reverse strand, counting down.
TCAAATTCATCCAATAAAGGCAGATCAATCGATTTGCACCAATAACTATGCAATTCCGCCTTGTTATTGGCGCGTAAAATTATTTGATCCGGCGACACTACTCGGCGGCCTGCATTGAAAGAATTATGCCTAACCTATGTATGAAAACTAGACCATCGACAAAAAACATATGTCGGCGGCCCGGCGGGCTCAGTGTGTATAGCGCTTTATGTCAGCCCTTAATGTTTAATTGAAGTGATCAAAGTAATTCATGCAAGTCACTATCTAAAGCTCACTAGATACATATAATAAGAGCATAACGAGAAGTGTCCCATACCGTCGTCTCTCCCGATCGTAGAGGAAGTTGCTGGGCTTGATGTCACGGTGGATGATGCCCATCCGGTGCACGTGCTGCAGCGCCGTCAGGAGCGCGCGGATGTACTCGCGCAGCTCGGCGCCGTCCATCTCGCCCACGTACTCCTGGAATCAGGAAAAAAGAGGTATAGAAAAACATATAACATGCCCTGTCTCACCAGTGTCTAGTGAGGCAATATATATATATATATAGTAATTTTATTTCCCTTTCAGTATACTATGTAAATTTACACGACGGTATAGAATGACGGCCGTGGCCCACGTGAAATGGCCCTGTATAGACCAAAGGTGGAAACCATTTTCCTAATCTATCTATCTATAGATTATATATCTAGACTGCTAGTCTTATTTCACTGAGATTTTTCTGGGTCATAGGAATGGTTAATTTATTAGTTGATGGTACGAAAATACATTGTAATGAAACCCACATGTCTGAGAAAAATGTGGTTTCTATAGATCTGCCATGGCCTTGAATGGGAAGTAAGCTTCATGATAACATCTAATCTGATATACTATACCATACATATATTCTATAACATTCATATACTCACAGCTATAAATCCCTAGATGGGGTAGCCAGAGCGAGGAAATTAGAAATCCTCAGCCACTTTTGGCAAGTTACGTGGGAAATGCTTTATATACTATAACCTTCCTCAATAAATGGAGTAAGTTACACCAAAAGAAATTTTCAAGTCAGACCAGTAGTTTCTAAGATTAGCATGCTCAAGCAAAATAGCTCTGTAGCTTAAAAATAGTAGTAAAGATATATACATTAAGGGATGATAGGCATTCTCCCCATTATCTAAGTGTAATGGCTATTCTAAAAAGTGTCTAATCTGGAACCCAGGTAAAGAAAATGCAAATGATGGTCAGAAAGGAGCCTATGGTGATGTCATTTCTGTATTATGGAATTGGTATAGGAGAAAAATAAAAGAAATGACGGAAAAAAGAAGACAGAAAAACATAGGTAGACATTTAAAATTAAAAGTAAAATGTAAGAACAAAAAATTTACTAACCGAAAACCTAGAATGTGGTATGTATGGCATGACTATCACAACAGTATCTAAATGTCGCAGACACAGTTCCACACCAATAATGTTATTTTTGCCACTGAAATATTAATAAAGAAAAGTTTTGAACAAAAACAGCAAATTAAAAATGAAAGTGCATAAGCACATAATCAAATAAATAATATTTCTTTAAAAAATTATATAAATTAACTTATTAAATAAATAGTTAACAAAGAAGGAAAACATTACAAAGAAACCCACATAGCTGCATGTCATATGACTCCCAGTCATATGACATTGTGTAAAATACTGTTTATATACATGAGGCTTTCTTAAAGAATATTTAATTATATCTACTGAATTAAACATTTGTCCTAAAAAAAATATTGTTCTTACCCTAATTCTTGTAGGCACCTGAGTTCATGCTCAACCCTAGCTGGGTGCACAGTGGGCACAAGGTGTTTAATGGCATACCAGCTTTTATCAGTGTCAGAGAGCTCTGCATGGCGGTGTAGGGAGCCCAGGTACACTGTACTGAATGTGCCTTGACCTATTTTGCGGTGAACATCAAAAATGTCATTCAACTGTGGCAGACTGGTTAGTAAGTCTTTGATTTGTTCTTCTGTAAAAAACAAATTGAAGATCAGTATGCATGCATGTATGAATATAAGTTCTACTTTCATTGAAAACTACTTAATTAATATCATGATTAACTTCAATTATCAGACTCATATTTTGATTTTATTCATAGAAAACAAATTGCTTACTTTCTGAATCATTACAAGCAGAGGACTCTTCATTTTTCTTTACTATGATCATCTGACTTTCATCTAGGACTTTTTCTTTGACTGCTTTGACTTCAGACATGTTTATTGAACCCGCAAAAACATAATATGAGCAAAAGTGAACACTACAAAATGTTAGCACTTTAAATCTACAAACAAAATAATGGAATAAAATAAAAATAAAACAAAACAGTCAAAGTTGTTATTTATTCTTTTCCTAGTTAATTCAATTCAATTTTTCTTCAATGGCCTTTGACCGTGTTTTAACACAGTAACTTTGCCAACGTCCAGTGAAAAGAAAACACATTTTCCTAGTTTCGTTACCTTTTGTTTGATTGACATTGACAGTAAATGGAGAGCAGATGCAGTGCAGATGAAGGCAGACAGATGACAAATTGACAAATCAATGACAGGACATTGACAAATCACGTTCGTGGATGTGACGTGTGACTTTGATGGCTAGTTTTTGAGCCAGGATGGGAGTCGGTCTGTCTTCAAACGAACGCAAACAGCTTCCTATGGACTCTTTGCAAGTTCCTACAACATTTACCTATACCGATATACATTTACCGATTCAGTTCCACCTAATAAGCTGAGTTAACGTAAGGTTGTGGGAAAATTATCTTTATTTGGAGGTCAAGGCTATAAGTGTTCATGCGAAAATTCCAAAATACCATACAAATACAGATGTGCCCGCAAGAAAGTAACGTTGTGTTGAATAAATATTATTTTAATTTTCCATTCGTATGCATTCTGAATCATATTCAGTAGATAAGTAATGCGATTAATAGTGATTTTGGATAACAATGTACTAACTGAAATACTAGTCTAACTAATTAAAGATTTGAAAAAACTTAAATACTTTGTTTTTGTTATTTCACTAACCCAGTGTCGCGATTTGATCAAACTTCTAGATTTGTTAAGGGGTATGTTAAAATCTTGTCATTATTAATTTGCCGGAATTTGATCAAATCGCTTAGGGAATTGATCAAGTCCCTAGTTTGATCATATCTCTGAGACATATACATGTAAATTCATTCTTTACATTTTATTATTTTTTTAAAGCAATACGCAAGATATTTACTTTTAAAGAATTTACTCTTTTGCTATTTGAAACTCTTGGTATAGTATATTGGTAGTTGGTATAGTAGTAGATACAGTAATAAGTACTTTATTCTTTTATTAGTAAAAAGTCTCGGAACTATCATATTGTATGGTCGAGTTGAGTCGAAATCGGAACGCACAGGTAAATTTTGTAAAACTATAAAAAAATATTTGGTATGGCAGCCCTATTTATATCGCGATGTGATGTGCTATTGGATACTGTCGTTTTACGGTGATCGTAATATTTTAATTAATTTCACAATAGACGTTTGTGTTTCACTCTCAATTTTCAATAGCCATTAAATAGACGTTTGCTCTGCCAAACGATATCATTGGTTGGTCATTTGGAAATCGCGTATTGTGAAAATTCGTCCTTGTGTAGCTCGAATCGTAACAGTTCCTGTAAAAAATGAACTGCCTGTTGTCAAGAGCAATAATGTAATGAAATGTGTCTGGTTTTTCTGAAAGACTGTGTTGTTTATTAATTGGAAGAATAATGTGGTGTAGCTGGTTGTAGTAATTTCTGGACTAAAACATCATATTAGGTAAGTTGTTGACATTATCATCTGAATGCTGTCTAGGTTACCCTGATCATATATCGTATGATATCTTACCTTTAATTTGCTTTTTGTAAAATGAAAGCTTGTTCATGACTTCTACTTCATTATTGCCACAGCCCAGTGTAATAATTAAGTATTCATAGTAAATGACAGGATGGGTGGGGAATGTATGGTACAATTAGGCATTATATACTCAGGATCTTGTGCAAGAGTAGTAATGTAAACAAAATAATGTGGAGCAAGCTATATTGCATAGAATAAATTACAGAAAAGAAACTATCATATCATATATTGAAATACTTTGATTGACCCATAATAGTATGGTATATTTATAAATCTACTCTTTTCTTCAGTATTTATACTTAACTTCTTTTTAGATGGAATTTTACCATTGTAATGAAGTCCTCATTAGGAATGACTTGCAATAAATATATATATATATATATATATATATTTATATATATATATATATATATATATATATATGGACATATTATACACTGATCAAGTTAGCAATGGAACAAAGCTTGTTATAAGGCATACATTGCCACATTTTCTGGTGTGTCTTTATATAAAAATCTGAAAAAGGACCTTGCTTTTGAAGTTAAACAAATAAAATCAGTACCTGCAGGTCAATTCTTGTATTGACATATATCTGGTCTAGGTTGGTAGTTTACCGCAATATTTTACAAAAACAAAATAAGTAAATGAAACAGAGTACATACATATATAGGGTAACTTAGGCAGTAACTGGCCCTTTAAGCATCTTGGCCACTTTGAATGTATGCTGTGCTTGAACGCGCTATTGCATTTGAAAGATAGTAAGATACTTGTATGCAGTGGGTCCTGTACATTAACTTTAAAGGTTATTTAATGATAAAGTCGGAGTCACAATAAAAATATTTTTATTTAAATAAAAACTGGTCATTTTGGTAGTAACTAGCCACAATTTTTGGTAACTGGCATACTTATTTGGACTAACTGGCCACATGAAATTACCATCAAAAACAATAAGTTCCACTAAAGTTATAAGCCTCAAGGCATTCAGAACAAAATGAAAAAAACTATCACAATTGAAAATCAACATAACCAACTTATAACAAAATAGGAACCTCTTTTTCAGTCACTTCTTATAAGGTAAAAAATAAAAAAATATAATTAAAAAATGCTTAGCAAAAACGTTTTACATCTGTAGTTTCCAAATATCTCCTTAGTTGTAAAATCCATGTTTGTTTGCTTCTTTTTGCATTGCTTCATATAATGACTCAGTACTATAACTTCTATACTCAAATGAGTCTTATGCCCGTCAACAAATAATATTACAGGACGTGGAATATTATTTGCCTCCAGTTGGGGGGAAAAAACGTTTGCTATGTACTCGTAAAACACAGCGGCCGTCCAACCTGTGTCGCTGCGCCCAATACCCCAACCTGCTGGAACACTTTCAACAATTCGATCGGGTATTATTTTATATGGGTATATAATCATTGGGCTGCAAGCTAAACCTGCTGCAGAAAACGAGAACATTACGGATATGTTCTCTTTTGATGAACTTTTCTCTATTTGGTAAACGTTCTTGCTCCCTTTTTCGGCCAGAACTTTGCCAGTACTGGGACAAATATTGAATCCAGACTCATCGCCGTTAAATATGCGCTGAGGGTCTTGGATGGCTGCAGTTAAATCAGTTTCATGCATTAATTAGCCATCTTTCTAACCAGGCCAGTAACTACTAAACGTTATTTTATGTTGGCAAGATTTTGACAAGCAAGTAAGAATAATGCAAACAAAGCAATAAGATATAGTTTTGTACAATCTAATAAAATAAACTTTTGCGTAGTAATTGGCATAGGTGGTTAGTTACTATAAAATCTAAGAAAATTAAGTGCAGTTACTGGCCACCATTAAAATTGCTACAAATACACCAATTAGATGAATATACTGTATAAAATACGAATATTTACCTTATTAGCATCAAATTGGGCTATCACAAACAACACAGACACGCCAGGAACAGAATTTATTCGTATTTAAAGTTTTAATATTCCTTAAGAAAAAAATAACGTACTACTGCTTAGGCGGACGCAAGATGGCCTACTGTTAAACAATGACAAATTTTTTGGCGCCTTTATTATTTTAACGGAAAAAAAATACATTTATCAATAGCTAGGTAAACAAGAAATCTTGTCAAATCACAACAGATGGCGTAGCCTTCCTAGTTTCCTTATTGAAGCAGTTTGTATTGCCGAGTGGCTAGTTATTGGGGGTGGCCAATTATACCACCGTTTACCCTACTCACGCCTCTTACGTACACCCATTGGTAGAAACGGGGTAGTGCTATTCTAAGCCGACACTACACAGCAAGAAACAGAGTAATGTTTATTAATTGATGTTTAGTAATGTTTGCTGTGTAGTGTCGGCTTAGAATGCACTACTACGTTGTACTAAGGTTGTTGGTGATGGGTCTCCAACCTCATCGCCCAACAATCCCTTAATGGCCCTAATACCGTTAGTCGCCTCTTACGTACACCCACTGAAAGAAATGGGGTAGTGCTATTCTAAGCCGACACTACACAGCAAATTATTGTTACAACTAGGCTTTTTATTGAACTAGCAGAAATATATTTGTTTCCACATTTTTATTTTCTACTTGATATATTTGACAGTATAAGTATAGTGCTCATGTAGTTTGTTTTTGTCAGCTGTTCTTAGTTTCACCTGCAGATGAATGTGGAAAACTTAAATTATAGTAATAAGTATTATTACTTAAATTTTACAATTGGTATATCATCTGCTTACTGGTAAAATGTAGTAAATGCGTTTTTTACAAAAAAATAGTTAATAATGCATTTATATGTAATTTTTGACGCTCTTTCTACTGGAAAAACGCAATAAATGATAGGACTGTTAATTACAGGTCATTTCTCAATTACAGGTCAAATATGATAAGTACACCCATGCTAAAAATAATATTTTTTTCCACAATATAAGAAAATGGCCTCTAATATGCTACCGCAAATAAGAACGTAAATTTTCCAAAAAAATATTAAATAAATTTCTGCAAAATCTTATTTAGATGTTAGTAAAAAAAATACTTAAACTTTGAAAACCCTATATCTCCGTTTAACAAAATATGTATTTACTACATTTTACCAGTAAGCAGACGATATTATTGTCATAATTAAGTAAAAATTAATAGTTCTAATATTATTTGGCCATAACAACAAAAAAAACATTTTGTGTTTTATTTGAAATACCTTTTGAGATGTATTTTGCATTTTTTATAATAATGACTAAGTTACGCCAATATTACCAGTCAAACAAAATGACATTAATGCATGAGGGTTATAATGCTGCTGAGGGTGCATTTGGCTGGTCACGTCATCATAATGTTGAAAGACATTGAAGGAAAGTCTGTAATCTCTTAAGCCATATTATTATATTGGCAATATCAAGCACTGAGTTAGGACCTAGTTTGGGTTACCATAGCACTAATTTTAAGTTTAAAAATATTGTTTTTTTTTCACTTGATGTATTGTTTTTCATATTGTATGTGGTGTTATGTTAACATAAATAAACGAGTTATCTATCTATATTAAATGTAACCTATGAAAATGACATTCTATACCATATTTAATTTAATTTATGGCAAGTTCAGTGCCTTGGTGAAAACTTAACTCACTAAAAATAATTAACTTTTAAGTTGGATGATTATAAGACCTCACAGTACAAAAATTTGTGATGGTTTATTCAAACAACTGGTCTTGTTAAAAAGTGTATTAAAAAAAGATAATTTATGTTTAGATTCTTTAGTCTTTTCTTTTTGTAAGTCTAGTTATTTACATTATTTGAAGTGAGAATAAAAATTAATTTATTCATATTTACATACATACATATACCCACGGCTATAAATCCCTTAACGGGGTAGCCAGAGCTTTGGAATGAGAAATTCTTCAGCCACTTTTGGAGTTGATGGGGGAAATTCATATTTACTGATAAATATAACCAAAATGACATAAACAAAGTGCTATTTGGGGGGGCATTATATATCTATGCCATTTCTCATGACAAAAACCTTAAATAAAGAGATATATAGAAAAGATGGTAAAATAAATGTTGTTGGTGATGAAACTCCAACCACATTCACAGCATATTTGCAATGATCTTATTTCAAAAGAGCAACCGTGATAGCCCAGTGGGTAGAACACTCGGTTATCGTGCAAACGACTAGTGTTCAAATCCTGGGTCAGGCCTACACCAATTTGTCTTTTCTAAAGACATATGTGTGGTTAATTTATCATGGTTGTTAACGGTGAGGAAACCCACATGGCTGAGTTGTACTTAGTCATGTGACAGTGTATTCGTACAAAACGGCGATAGGCCTGCCCCCTATCACGTGAGTACACTGTCCATGCAAAATGTGGGTACTCTGAACACCAAGTGACAAAGTCACGTGATGTTCAGAAGGATTAGTACCTCTGCTAACCCCTTCGGGGATATTCGGCGTGAACGTTTATGTTATGTTATTATGTTCAAAAGAGATTTTTACCAGACTTATCACTCCACCTTGGTAGTAAATGTATAGTGTGGCTTTGAAAAGCGCTCACCTATTTTTGCCTGTAAAACTGGATGTAAAACAGTCACTAAGGATATTGGGAATATGATGTTATTTTTGGGGTATGTATTTTGAGCCCCATCACCAATAACCTTTATTTTACCATCTTTTCCCCACTTAACTTCCACAAGTGACTGAGGAATTTCTGAGCAATTTTACAATTGTTCCCCAATTGACATTCAAAATTGGCTGGACAATTTCAAATTCAAAATTCTGGAGCTATACATGAACATACAATTTACTCGTAGCTATAAATTCTAATATTATAAATTTATGCATAATTAATTCAAAATAAAATAAAATTTAAATAAAGGAAAGAAAGGAAGCAGGTAGGAAACGCAAACACTACTTAAACGTGTAAAAGAAATAAAGGATAGAAGAATTTCGCGCTGGCAGCCATTGACACGGTGGCTCAATTGGCAGAGCGACGGGGGCGTATACCCGAGGTCGCGGGTTCGATTCCCGCCTGTGTCGAAATTTTTCTTTCCTTTATTTATAAGTAATAATCCCCACATGAGGTTTTCATGAACAAAAAGATTTAAAATAAAATAGAATTAGTAAGTAGAATTAATGGTAGAATTGTTAGGACATGTAAGCCAGACCTCGAAACAAAACATGCTTATCATTCGCTTATCAAATATCCTATATCTAAAAGTGATGCACTTAAGTTTAAGTATGTCATAAAACATATACTGCTGCGGCACATTGCATAGCTATGGCACTGATAAATTTTTATTGTTTGATGCTGTTACTTCAATTATACATTATTTTTATTGAAACGACCTCGGAGGACACATTTAGATCAAATAGAAAATGTGCTCAAAAAGGCAGGTGTCCGAAGTACGAAGAATAAAAGAGCATGTATGAAAAGATTGATGGATGTGAATGAAGCTAGAGAGGTTTGCCAGGATCGTACAAAGTGGCGATCGATAGTCTCTGCCTACCCCAATGGGAACTAACGGCGTGAGAATATGTATGTATGTATGTTATTGTTGCGTACCGGGTTCTTAATTTGATAAATACCAGTCACACTTTCGTGCAATAAGGTGTAATTATATTTATTGACCAATAACGCACTTTACACAACACAACAAACACTATCGATAATTAACTATCGATACTCGCACTAATTAACAACACTAATTTACTCCGTTATAGTAACACTGTCCACACCGTTAAGCTTATTTCCGTAATCCGTATATCACTGCACTGTCGTATTTAATTTCTTCGCTCTAGTATTTCGCTTGTTCTCGCTTTAGTTCTTCGCACTCGAATCACTCCGTAGCACGCGTCGCTCTTTATATATGCCAAATCTCAAATACGCGAATATTACAGAAAGTTCTAGTACCACATTCTCGAAAAGTCGATATTCGAGAAACATCTAGTAATTCCTTTACTTATTAGAATACTAGTAACGCCATCTGTTATCTAGTAGTGGCAAGTCCTATCTCCTACTTGCGAACAGATGTCGTAACATTACCCCCTCCTTACATTAATACTCGTCCCGAGTATTATTGCTTCCATGGTACTTCGCAAGTCGATCGATGTGAACTATTTTCCAAGCCCCTCTAGGTTGGCGTTGAATTCTGTACGTTACATCGTTTATTCTAGTGACCACCTTGTACGGTCCTTCCCACCTATTTTGTAACTTAGGGGACTTCCCTTTCTGGCGAGTTGGATTGTGTAACCAGACGAGCATACCCTCTTCGAAACGCGGCGTGTTAGCTTTACGGTCATATCTGGTTTTCATCTTTTCACTAGCATGTAAACCATTTTCACGCACTAGGGAATGTACATCTTGCATTCTTTCCCTCAAATCGCTTACATATTCAGTTACACTCTGCGGCTCATCTGGTGACCCTCCTGTCAACAAATCTACAGGCAATCGTAGCTCTCTTCCGAAATTGACGAAAGCAGGTGTTTCCTTCGTGCTTTCGTGAACAGCTGACCGGTAAGACAGTAAAAATAATGGAATGTGTTTGTCCCAGTCCTTCTGATGTTTTTCAACCATCTTCGCCAACTGTCTCTCCAGTGTTTGGTTGAACCTCTCCACCATTCCATCTGACTGAGGATGATATGGCGTCGTCCTGGTTTTATGCATTCCAAGTAGTTTGCACACCTCTTGAAATACTTGTGACTCAAAATTTCTTCCCTGGTCAGAGTGTATCTCCAGGGGCACGCCAAATCGACAGATCACTTCCTCAACCAGTTTTGTAGCCACAGTTATTGCTTCTTGATTGGGTATGGCAAACACTTCAGGCCACTTAGTGAAGTAATCCATCACCACCATGAAATATTTATTTCCGGACTCTGATTGTGGAAACGGTCCAGCCACATCAACGGCAATCCTCTCCCAGGGAGCTCCCACATTGTACAACCGTAATCCCCCTCTACTCCGGGTCTGCGGACCTTTCACCGCGGCACACGTTGTACATTTCCGGCACCAGTCCTGTACGTCGTCCCTACAATGAAGCCAGTAAAACTTCGCACGAACCTTCTGCAACGTACGATTTACCCCAAGATGCCCGCCCGTAACACCGTCATGTGTTTCCCGCAGTACATCTTTAACCTTGGCTCTGGGCACGACCAATTGTAGGTGCTCTTCTTTACCGTTGGGTTTCTCCCACCTCCGGTACAGTAGACCATTGATCAGAACCAGGCTGTTCCATTGCGCCCAGTAAGCTTTCGTACTCACTCCTGTGGACGCTACTTCACTCCAAGCCGGTTGATCGTGTTTTTCCTTCTTCCATTTCATGATGGGTCTGAGGTTCTCATCTTCTTCTTGGGCCTTCTGCATAGCTTCTGTTTCCCATCCATCCAATGGACAAATTCGAGTCACTTTCACGACCTCCTCCTTCGACTCTTGCTTCCTACAATGTTTACAGTCTTCCGGACACGGTCTACGTGAAAGCGCGTCTGCATTGCCATGAGATTTACCACTACGGTGCTCGATAGAAAAGTCATACTCTTGTAGCTGTTCGATCCATCGAGCTACCTGTCCTTCCGGGTTTTTGAACTGGAGAAGCCATTTCAGTGCAGCATGATCAGTTCGAAACTTGAACGGTCTCCCAATCAAATACTTGTAAAAATGCTGTAAGGTCTTCACTACAGCTAGAAGTTCCTTTCTCGTGACGCAGTAGTTTCTTTCCGCTTTAGATAGAGACTTGCTGAAATATCCGATCACAACTTCCTTGTCACCTTGGATCTGTGATAACACTCCACCAATAGCCATATTACTAGCATCGCTGTCAACGATGTACTGTCCCTCTGGCTGTGGATATCCAAGGATAGGTGTCTCGCAAAGCCTCTTCTTCAGCTCATTGAAAGATAACTCGCATTCATCATCCCAAGAGAAAGTTTTCTTATCTTCAGTCAACCGATGCAATGGTTTGGCGATCTCAGAAAACCCTTTTACAAAACGTCGATAGTACGAGCAAAGGCCGAGAAAAGCTCGCACGTCTGTTTTGTCCTTTGGCGTCGGCCATTTCTGCACAGCTTCCACCTTTTCCGGATCCGTCTGAATTCCTTCTCGGCTGATTACGTGTCCTAAATAGTTCACTGAAGTTCTAAACAGCCGGCACTTCTTCGGATTCAGTTTCAGGTTTGCTCCACGAATTTTCTGAAAGACTTGTTCCAGGTTCTTGAGATGGTCTTGGAAGCTTTTGCCTATTATGACCACGTCGTCGAGGTACACCAGGCAAGCCTCGCCAACCAATCCCGCCAACGCACACTCCATAAGCCTTTCAAAAGTAGCTGGCGCGTTGCAGAGACCGAAAGGCATGACGTTAAACTGCCACAAACCCTTTCCAGTTGAAAACGCAGTCTTCTCTTTATCAGTCGGATGTATTTCCACCTGCCAGTAGCCTGACTTGCAGTCCAGGGTTGAAAACCACTTCATGCCACTCAAAGTATCCAGAGTGTCATCTATTCTTGGCAAAGGATAGCTGTCCTTCTTTGTCACGTTGTTCAGTTGCCTGTAGTCAACACAAAACCGTGTGCTTCCATCTTTCTTCTTAACCAGAACCACTGGAGAACACCACGGACTGGAGGACGGACTAATGACCTTCTTCTTTTTCATGTCTTCGAGCAATTCTTCAACTTCTTTCTCCTTAGCGATTGGGATTCTCCTTGCTCTCTGTCTAATAGGTCTTTCGTCCCCTGTATCAATTCTGTGTTGCACTAAAGATGTTCTGCCTAAGTCCCCTTCTGCATTTGAGAAGATGTCAGCATATTTCACCAGCAACTGTTTAACCTTGATCCTCTCCAAGTAAGATAAGTCATCCTGGATCTCACTTAACAGGTCAGTTACAGTTGAATTATCGACTTTCACTTTGACTTTCCCATTTGGAGAATGACAGCTCCTCATCCAGACTACTTCTTCACACTGACCAACTACTTCACCCCGCTTAAGCTGTACATCTTCTTGGTCAAGGTTGACTACCTTCACTACTGCCGTCTTGTTGCTTGTAACCAAAGTTCTTGCTGTCAGAAATTTCCTTGGCCCGTTCTTCCCTGTCTCTTCAATCAACACACAACGATGCCTCTTCTTCTCGCTGTCTACAGGTAACATCACCGGAACCAACTTCTGAGAACGCGCAGGAATATTGATGGTTGTCAAGCATGTCACTTCACCGACGGGACCACCCAGTATAAAGATTTCTTCCTGGCCACACTTGAAAATTCCTCTCGTTATGTCAATCCGGCAGTTATATTTCTTCATGAAGTCCAGTCCTAGTATGCATTCATCCATTATCTCAGCCACAATGACTTGATGAGTATACGACGTCTCGCCAACCATCATCCTGACTGAGAGTTCACCAAGGACAGGTATTCGCTGGCCAGAGGCGGAGAGTAGCCGACACTTAGTATCTCTGCTATACTTGATATTCGCTGCTTTCACTAGTGCCGGATTGATCACCGTTCTAGACGCTCCAGTATCAAGGGTCATCTTACAGTCTTGATCATTGACACAGCCCAATATCACCAAACTGTTCCCGTTACAGGCTTGTGAGATGGTCATTGTCGGGGCTTTCTCCTCTCTAGCCAGCACCTGCCCCCCGGTCCTGGCTAATGCTCGTTTCCCTGGACGTTTGCGGCAGAAGCCTCTGCCTGCCTCTTTTCTTCCTTCCTCAGCGGGCAACTTAATCTCAAATGGCCCCTTTTCCCGCAGCCATAACAAATCGGTCCAGTACTCCTTCCGACGGGTGCTTTAATGACCTTGACGTCCTCATTTGCTTCCGCAATCTCACGAAGTCGATGAGTTTGGCGCGTATCCTGGCGGCAAGCTTCAACTTCTAGAGCGTTCGCCAAGGCATCCTTGAGAGACGTGTGGTGTTGAAGTCTCACCGCTGTTCTCACTTCGATATCTCTGATGCCGTCGACGAATGCTTGCACCAGGTTCATTTCCACCGTCTTCGGATCTACACTGGGATAGGCCTTGCGGACGAGCTTCTCGATTTCAAGGGCCCACTGCTGAAGTCCCTCTCCAGAACGCTGGACCCTATCACGCAGCTGAGCGCGGAACACGTGCTCCAGGTGTCGCTCTCCATAGCGAGACTCCAACGCATCCAGCAGGTCCTTGAAACCACCACTCGGAGTCGGCAGCGCCTCTATTACTGACAGTGCTTGACCTCGGAGCGCCACCGTCAGTGCAGTCAAACACTGTTCATCAGTCCAACCATTGGCAGCCGCAACAGTCTGGAACTGATGTCTATACGCCGACCAGGATGTTGTTCCGTCGTAGGGAGGAACCTTCACACGAGGACCATGGACAGCTACTACATTCTCACCGGAGACAACCTTGACCGGTCGTGATTCAAGCTGCAGAACCCTTTTCTCCATTCCGCGGAAGTCGGTCTTCATGTCATCGATATCTTTCTCAATAGTGGTTACCTGCTCCTTCATCTGCTCTACGTCTTTTTCCACAGTAACCACCCGACCACTGACTTCATTGACCGCAGTGAGAACTTGTGAGAACTTAGTTTGCTGTTCCTCGCGCAACTCACGAACTTCTTGTTTCACAACACCCTGTACCTCCGAATGTATGTTTTTTTTAACATCCTGTACCTCCGAATGTATGTTTTTCACAACATCCTGTATGCTTTGTTGTGCTTCACGCATGCTTTGTTGTGCTTCACGCATGCTTTGAAACATTTCAACTATCATCGTCAAGTCAGTATTAGTTGCGGCCGCCGGCGCCGTTGATGTAGACGGCGCGTTAGTCACCGCGGACGTCTCCTCTGGAATGTCACTCCGAGGGTTCGTGACCGATGAACTCATTTCCGACAGCTGTTCACCCTCTGCGGCTTTCTGAGCGCGTGTCTTCACACCCTCTCTTCCGTCTTCCTTCGGCATAACTGGCATCTTCAAATCCCACTTCTGACACCAATTGTTGCGTACCGGGTTCTTAATTTGATAAATACCAGTCACACTTTCGTGCAATAAGGTGTAATTATATTTATTGACCAATAACGCACTTTACACAACACAACAAACACTATCGATAATTAACTATCGATACTCGCACTAATTAACAACACTAATTTACTCCGTTATAGTAACACTGTCCACACCGTTAAGCTTATTTCCGTAATCCGTATATCACTGCACTGTCGTATTTAATTTCTTCGCTCTAGTATTTCGCTTGTTCTCGCTTTAGTTCTTCGCACTCGAATCACTCCGTAGCACGCGTCGCTCTTTATATATGCCAAATCTCAAATACGCGAATATTACAGAAAGTTCTAGTACCACATTCTCGAAAAGTCGATATTCGAGAAACATCTAGTAATTCCTTTACTTATTAGAATACTAGTAACGCCATCTGTTATCTAGTAGTGGCAAGTCCTATCTCCTACTTGCGAACAGATGTCGTAACATTATTGAAACTTATTTTACTCAAACTCGACATTCACGCCATGTATCCCTAAATAGTGTGGATTGTTTTGTAAAATAGTGGGTGGGCCGGACCTTCTGTACAAATACTCTGGCACGTGACTAATAAAGATACAAATCAGCTATTTGGGTGTCCTCACTATGTTTTCCCTCACCATAAACCTTGATCAATTAACCAAACATATGCTAAATATAATCTTTAAACCTTTGTATCGCAATATGCTGGGATAAACTTGTATACTATAAAAGTATTGGGTTCAAGCCGAGCAGGATCTTCACAGTTGATGTTGAAAGAATAATCGATGTGTTGGTGGGACCATATTTCTGGTCACCTCATCCTCCCTGTCTCCAAAGTGAACTCAATATTAGGTTACAATTTTATCGTGGAATGGGGCGTTTCCGAAAAGATACTAAATATGGCTGATTGTAAATACTGATAACGATGATACACCGACATTTGTGTGTCCTATGTTGCCTAAATTTATTAAATGGTAGCTGTTAGATATCAACCCTCTGTATTGTTTGTTGTTTAAATCAAAAATACCTAAACATTGCATACGGGGAACACTTATCCTCATTACTTACGTTTTCATGCATAAAAATACGTTTCTCCAATTGGTCATTTTCTGCCAACTTCTGATGCACCACAGATCGATTTAACAAAATATCCACGGAGTCATTTAAATTAAAGATTCATGTAAGTTATAAATCGTTATTTATTTGGAATAAAATTAGTGGATGCAGTAGTGATCACATAAATTTTCTACATAAACATAAACATAACATAATAAACGTTCACGCCGTTTTTCCCCGAAGGGGTTGGCAGAGGTACCAATACTTCTGAACTCACATGACAGTGCCATCTAGTGTCCAGAGAAGGTACCCACGTTTTGCTTAGACAGTGTACTCACGTGATAGGGGGCAGGCCTATCGCCGTTTTGTACGAATACACTGTCACATGACTAAGTACAACTCAGCCATGTGGGTTTCCTCACGATGTTTTCCCTCACCGTTAACAACCATGATAAATTAACCACACATATGACTTTAGAAAAGACAAATTGGTGTAGGCCCGACCCAGGATTGGAACTCACGCCCTTCTGTTTTCAGGCGGGTGTTCTATCCACTGGACTATCATGTCGTTTATAAATTATTTATAAATTTTCTCTTCGCGTAAAACTCGCGAATATACCGACGACGACTGGCCGATACAATGAGCAATAGTGTGAACGCATTAATACTGCTAGAGAGAAGATGTTCTTGAGAAGAAAAGTCAGTTCATTCAATGTAAAGGCTCACCTCAAAGGATAGTTAAGGATCAATTAGGTCAAGGTCAAAAAGCACGTGCACACCGGCGCGACAGTTTATGAATGTTGATTAACCGACAGAAGGTCTTCCTATGCCTCGACCCTTAGATTGATCAAGGCTGCCACTCTCAGCCCACATCTCTGAGGTATAGGATAATTATTGGTAACCGAATAAACTAAAGTATCTTATTTCACATGTACATGAAAAAACTATGCAGCAAACCAAATCTGTGAGTTACGATAGTTTCCGTGTGGGAGGACGGTGACGGAAAATAATAGGCGAGCAGTAATTGATATTGGAGGCTGATGAGTATGACCTTCAGACCTGGTTTTAGAGGTGCATCATGCCGCCGTGCCATCATCGATGATCAATATGATAATTACGTCGAGCTTGGCGCGTCATCAATTCGCTGCCCGATTGTTAGCTCAATCTACCAAGCGATGTCGCTCACGTAAATTACGACATACAGTCACAAAATATGAAAAAAGATTCTGATCAAAAACGGTAGCTACAATAGCATTGTCCAATATCCACTTTTAAACACAATTTCCTTAACAATTACCTACGCCGATAGTGACGCAAAAAATACATTCGCTACGCGAAATATTATTTGATGCATTACCCTTATGCTGCGAACAAAACAGATGATCTTGTTTCTTTTAAACATATATAGTAGACGAAGTATAGCTTAGTGCAAGTTTGTTGCTGAAAAGATTGGCAGAGGTACTCAGTTTACTGTATCCGGGTGGTGTATGTGTCTATGAAATCTATAAATGTACTAAGATATTAAAAAAGACACGGAGTCGAGGCCTGATTCAGAATATGAATGAATGAATGAAAAAATTTATTTCAGACTTAAAAATATCCATACATTTATATTTATTAGTAAACAAGACTTAGTATCTATGTTAGTAGAACTTAAATAAATAATTACTATGTACATGAGTGGACATCCAGTAAGCCTGTATATGGCAATCCACCCTTTCAGCAATAACCCGTGCTTGAGGCATTTCAGTCCAATAATTTTGCACTAAGCTGCTTGTGTAGACGCTGTATTGGAAACAGCCGCAATACTCTATTTAATCGGAAAACAGTAAAAATCTATTTTTGTCAGAGTTACGTTTACCGGCTAGATGTCTGGTTATTGTCATCACTCGATACGCGCGATTGATATGGAAACATTTTTGTATTGCGAATATATAACTTCACGGTGTTTATTGTTAAACAGGTAGCTAGACAACTGCCTTGATAAAGAAATCGCTAAAACTATACTCACGGCTTTATATCTTACTAGAAGTCGTCTGTGTGGTATTTACTACTTCCAAAGTATTCTTTGATCAATGGCAAGAAACAAATATGCCTTTTCACCATTCATTCATATTCATAATAATTTAACTGGCATCTTCAGACAATCGCCACTAGTCTCCAGCCATCAAAGGTCCGAATTAGTAAAAAAATCGGAGGTAGGAAACGCAAACACTACTAAAACGTGTAAAAGAAATAAAGGATAGAAGAATTTCGCGCTGGCAGCCATTGACACGGTAGCTCAATTGGCAAGAGCGACGGGGGCGTATACCCGAAGGTCGCGGGTTCGAATCCCGCCTGTGTCGAAATTTTTCTTTCCTTTATTTATTCTTTATTTATTAGTAATAATCCCCACATGAGGTTTTCATGAACAAAAAGATTTAAATTACATCAAAGGTCTCGTTTGTAAAATGCTCTTAAATTCTTAGATGTATTTTCATCTAGTTGCCTTCGTTTGAAATGTTTAAAGATCCTAAGAATTGAGTAATCGTTAGTATTATAGTACCTACTTACTTGTTAGAACACCGAACAAAGCTTCCATACAACGTGGTTTTACAAACATTTTCCTTACATCATTCCAGTACAGTACTGCGAAACTAGCACGACTAATTTTACTTTACGACGATCGGGGTTGTATGAAACGCTTGATGCAGCCGATGAACGCGCGACTATCTGACCGCGCGTTTTATATTATGTAATAAGCCTGCGAGATATTGTTCCTAAATATGATATTTAAGAAATATTCTGTCTATTTTTTTTTGTGTTAATGTATAAGTATACGTTTACAAATGACAGGTTTAAGAAAAGTTCCTAATTCAGTCTATTTTCCAACTAACGGCATAGAGTGTGCTGAAAACTTAACAATTTAGAATTTTACGGCGCTCCGTGTTAGTAACGTCTATTGTTGTTCCAGTTCTAAAAATATGTTTAGTAGTAATAATGTAGTAGTAGAAATGAGGTTGTTTATTAAGACTTATACCTAGGTAATGCTATATATGTATATCGTCATCATCTCATTAGTCAGTTGAGAAGGTCTACCCGGAAGGTTGAACATAGTTTTAATCCTTCCAATCTAGTCAGTACACATTAGCTGTTACTATAATGTTGCTAAGATATGTGCTTTTTATATGTGGTAGTTATTGATTTAAACTTAACATTTATTGTCTTAGATTGTTGTGTCTAAAATGGTAAAACAGAGTATCTGCTTTTCTTTGATGGATAGTGTTACTGTTTTAAATGGCAAAATGTTGTAAACATTTGTTTTTTTTTTTTTTATTTAAATACAAAATTATTATAAAGCTATAAATATGATTTTAACAACAAAATATATATATATATATATATATATATATATATATATATATATATATATATATATATATATATATATATAAGAAAAACATAAAATAACAGTAAAATAAAATAAGATTAATAACAATTTCAAAAATTACTGTCTATGTTAAAAGACTTAACAAAACTAATAGGGGCATGAAAAATATCGAAGCTTTCTTGGTGACGGTTGTAGGTGTTCTGAATACGCGTCATAGGAGCCTTTGTATGTTTGAATAAATACGCTTATTAGCTTGTATTAATATTCTATAAGTTTCAGGCTCATCAAAGTTTAAGCGGTTGGAGACCCATCACCAACAACCTTTATTTTACCATCTTTTCTCTACTCAACTTTCCAAAAGTGGCTGAGGAAGTTCTAATTCCTTAGCTATGGTTAAGTAGAGAGAGATTTATATCCGTGAGTATGTGTATGTATGTATGTACGTATGTAAGGCTCATCAAATGTAATGAAAAATTATATATATTGTAAGATATGTATTTAGACTATACTTTATTTCTATTATTAACTGTGTTTTATTACTTAAGTCGCTGTTGATGTTCCTAATCTATCTATACTTATAATAAATCTGTAGAGAGGTCAATTCTGTACATGAAATATATTTTCAAAATAACTATCAGGTGATGATTAGGGATCGATACTGATGCCAAAAATGCAATCAGTAAAATTTTTGTCTGTCTGTCTGTCTGTCTGTCTGTCTGTCTGTCTGTCGGTTTGTATGTTCCTTATGGAAACAAAAACTACTCGACGGATTCTAACGAAACTTGGTACAATTATTTTTCATACTCCTGCGCAGGTTTTTGTATACTTTCCAGCAGAGTAATAAAGGGGAATTTTGGGAAATTTTGGGAAAACGGGAGAAGTTACTCCATTTTTTAAGCTTCCGTCGCGTGTGCAGCCTTAATGGTTAAACTTACATAGAAATCATGTATGACAGAAAAATTCTGCATAAAATTATCTAAAGAAAAATCCTTAACAGTGTATGTCTATCTTTTACGGTTGACTCACAATAACACGTGTAATTCCTGATAGCTTAGCAGTTCGGAACATTCTGATTATATTTGTTTACTCTTACGTTTGTAAACCACTCACTCATCCCTAATTTAAAAAAGGTAACATTATTACCTATTATTCAATAAAAAAATAATCATAGAAATCGGTAGACAAACACCGAAATTATACATAAAATAAGCCAGCGCGCCCGTGACCAAAACCAAATCTTTACTAATTTACATATAACATACTAGATGGCGCCAGTATTTGCATCCTAATTCATGTAATGATTTCTTTTTAGATTGTTATGAATACTTCAGAGCGTTTTATTCTAAAATTTTCTATTAAACGGAAATACTGAATCGTTCATAAAAGCGCATTCAATATCACCACTACACTGTTCAGGGAGTGCTATACATTTAATAAATTGAAAACATTGCGCTAAATTTCACAATGCTTAAGCAGGGACTGAAGAAAGAAACCTCAGATATTTAAAAAAACAACGCTACCCGTGCGAAGCTGGGACGATCCACTAGTAAAATAAATAAAAGCAAACTTGATTATGTAGGCAATTCACTTTACCATTAACTTCTAGTAAAAATCGTTAGTTGAATGATCGGGACCGAGAGTTGAACTAAAATAACTTTATGGCTTCTATTTATTTGTTTGATCAAACATTTCATTTTCAACAATGTAAAATTACTGTGTATATAGCACTCGAGTGGGTTCCGGTGATGATGCTGTATGAAATGAGTCACCTGTGTCGAAAATAGCCGGTCTTATCTATCATTCAAATTGGTAACAATAAACCGCCTAATTGGCTGGCAAATTAAACGGCTCTCCTCATTTTTCACCACCGCCATTGTAAAGTATTACACAAGAATAATAATTGTAACCCTATATCTTTGAGGACGAGAAATGAAAATCTTTAAAGTATAAGGTTAACAAAAGTGCTTACTATTCATGACTTTAAATGTTTTTTTTTGTTTTAAACATTGTACGAGTATTGAATTTTAAAGCAATCCCTAACAATATTGTGATAAAATTGTGGATGTAAGTTAGGTTTAGATGCACTTTATAAAACGCCTCGTGCCGATGAAAGATTTTACTCAGTAAACCGCAACATATATTACAAAAACAAAACAGATTTTCTTTATTTGATAATTATTTCCCCACTTACTTCCGAAAAATGCCTGAGGAATTTCTAATTCTGCTCCGGCTATCCTTTTCTTGAGATTTATAACTGTGAGAATATGTATATATGTTTTTGGTTCTTTAAAGCATTTAATAATAAAATATAAATAAAAAAAACTTCAAAAATAATACGTCAAAATTTTCCAGTAACGAAGCGAGGATGCATGGAGGCAGCATGTAACCGCAGCGCTACGTCGGCCGCTCGACGGCGATGCTCGAGAGATGGCGTTCATGAGCAAGAAGAAGCGGTACAAGTTCCTGGTGGAGTGCACCCTGGAGGAGCTGACCGAGGTGCCCTTCGTCTCCGCCGTGCTGTTCGCCAAGCTGCGCCTGCTGGACGGCGGCAACTTCCAGAAGCATTCCACTAGGTGAGAAAATTTAAATCGATAAATGTGAAGAAATTGGTCGACGTGATAGCTCAATGGGTAGAACAACGGTTAACGTGCAAGCGACTAGTGTTCAAATCTCGGGTCGGGCCTACACCAATTTGTCTTTTCTAAAGACATATGTGTGGTTAATTTATCATGATTGTTAACGATGAGGGAAAACATCGTGAGGAAACCCACATCACATGGCAGAGTTGTACTTAGTCACGTGACAGTATATTCGTACAAAACGGTGATAGGACTGCCCCCTATCACGTGAGTACACTGTCCATGCAAAACGTGGGTACTCTGAACACCAGGTGACAAAGTCACGTGATGTTCAGAAGTATTAATACCTTTGCCAACCCCTTCGAGGATATTCGGCGTAAAAGTTTATGTTTATGTAAATTTAAATCGAATAATACTACATATTCTAAAATATACATCTCTTAGCAAAATTATAGTAATAGCTAATGTGTACTGACTAGATTGGAAGGATTAAAACTTAATGGCTGGGGTCTAACGGAGTAAAACTAGGTGATGGTCGTGGGTAGTTGATGGATGAGAGGAGCGCAATAAAGATAAAAAGATAAAAGATAAAGATAAAAAATATTTATTTCAAAATAAAAAGAATTGTTCTCTATTTTTTGAACGTCACAAACTTACGTATAAGTTAAATCTTACTCTACTGACTCTACTTCGGATTCGGAAGGTGTATTGTTGCGAGAAGAACCCGTAAGAAACTCAGCAACACACATCTTTTCTTAGTCAAATTACAATATTGGTGTATGTCTGGAAATATCCTGAATAGAGCCCTGGTGACACCAAGCAGTTTCATCTATCATATAATCATTTAAACTGTAATAAGCTTTTAAATGAAGACTGCGTTTTATAATTACTTTGAATTTCTTTTCTGTTAGATTCAAAATGTCATCAGGTATTTTATTATAAAATTTTACACATAACCCCATAAAAGATGTATTTATTTTTGACAATCTGTACTTTTGAATTGAAATTTTATTATTATCTCTAAGACTTCTAGTATGTCTGTCACAGTTTTTGGAAAATGCTTTCAAATTTTTTCTCACATACATGATGTTTTCATAAATATATTGACATGGCAGTGTCATTATATTTATGGTTTTAAACAATTCTCTAAGGGAATCTCGTGAACCTAAATTATAAATAGCTCTTATTGCTCTTTTCTGTAAAATGAATATTGACCCAACATCAGCAGCTCTGCCCCAGAGTAAAATGCCATAAGACATGATGCTATGAAAATAACTATAGTAAACTAAACGAGCGGTCTGTACATCAGTTAAATGTCTTATCTTTCTAACGGCATAGGCAGCACTGCTTAGCCTGCCAGCTAGCGCGCTAATGTGGGGTCCCCATTGGAGCTTTGAGTCCAGATGTATCCCTAAGAAAACTGCGCTATCCGTAAATGGTAATTTTTCATTATTTAATGTAATTTCATTATCAACACTTTTAACATTTGGTAATGCAAATTTAATACATTTGGTTTTTTTGGCATTTAGTACAAGATTATTTGAAGCAAACCATGTTTGAATTTGGGAAACTGCATTATTTACATCGTCAATATTTTCCGAATTCCTTTTAACGTCAAAAATTAAAGAAGTATCATCAGCAAATAATACTATTTCAGACCTTTTCTCGACCATGAACGGCAAATCATTAATATATACTAGAAACAAAAATGGGCCTAATATAGATCCCTGTGGAACACCCATTTTTACATGAGTTCCAGATGATTTTATTTTATCGATTTGCACTTTTTGTATTCGATCTGAGAAGTAGGACTTTATTAATTTAAGTGCGTCACCTTCGATGCCATAATGTCCCAATTTTATGAATAAAATATTATGATCTGCACAATCAAAAGCTTTTGTAAGATCGCAGAACAAACCGATTGCATCATTCTTAAGTTCCCACGAACCAAAAATATGTTTAATTAGGGCAACGCCTGCGTCAGTGGTAGAGCGGCCTTTCGTGAAACCAAATTGTTTAGGGTGAAACAAATTGTTGGAACTAAAATGCAAGAGCAGTTGATTAAGCATAAGTTTTTCAAATATTTTACTCATAACTGGTAGTATAGATATAGGCCTATAACCTTCAGGATTATTTTTATCACCTCCAGATTTTAGTAAAGGTACAATTTTACTATGTTTCATGAGATCTGGGAAGATACCATTACTTATACATTCATTAAATATTTTCGCTAAATAAGGAGCTATTATTACAATAAAATTATGGCATACTTTTACTGACATACCCCAGATATCCTCAGAATTTTTCAATTTCAGTGATTTAAACACTTTAATGATATCTTCGGGACTGACAACTTTAAAATTAAATATAGATTTACAAATTGCAACGTTTTGTTGCAACAGCTCTTGAGCTAACGTAGCAGATGAATTTAAGTGTTCAGTGGTCTTAAAAGGTATATCAGCAAAATATTTTTCAAAAATACAAGCAATTACATCATTTGAAGTAGTCAAACCTCGATCAGACCGAATACAAAAGTCCTGATCACATGATTTGCTTTTGCCAGTTTGAGTGTTGATAATGTTCCAAACGGTTTTTACTTTATTATCAGATGTTTTAATACGTTGGCTCAAGTATCTTGCTTTAGCCTCCTTACAAACTTTATTAAACATTTTTGAGTATTTTTTTACATATTCTATAAATTCATCATTATGTGAGAACGCTTTTTGATCGTATAAATCAAATAGTATTTCTCTAGATTTATATATGCCTGGTGTTGCCCACTCACTAAATTTAAATTTATTACATATAGTTACATCTTTAATAGTAAATATTTTATTAAATTCGTCTATCAGTACTTTAAAGAAAGTATTATAACTATTATTTGGATTTTTATTTATTGAAGAAGTGGGCAGCTTATAACTGATTAAGTTTATATATTTTTCAACTTTGAAAGCAGTGACACTCCTTTTTTTAACTATAATTTTTCGGTCTGGTGCCTTATGTGGAAAGTTTACAAAAAGACCACTGTGATCAGATTTTAGTTTATTTATTACAGATTTACTTATGAATTCAGCATTTGTAAATACATTATCTAAACATGTTTTGGTTCTAGTAGGTTCCAAGAATAAATTTTCTAAATTAAACGATTGGAATAAACTCATCAACCGTGTTTTCTGAGTACTATCTTTTAAGAGATCTATATTGAAGTCTCCACAAATAATTAATTGTTTTTTACTCTTGAAAATTTTAGTTAATACATCTTCCATTACACTTTCAAATCTTTCATAATTTTGACTATAGGGGGCTCGATATACGCTTACTATAAAGTAGTTTAGTAACTCTATGCAGGATATCTCCACGACTTGCTCAACGCTCAGTTTTACAATATCCTCACGATTTTTACATTTAATACTATTTTTTATAAATATAGCGGAGCCACCACAGGCTTTAGAATTGCGGCAGTAGCTACTAGCTAAGTTGTAATTTTGAAAACCAAATATGAGCTCGCAATTCTTAAGCCAGTGTTCTGAGACACAGAAACAATCAATTTGATATCTTTCTAAAAACAATTCAATTTCTAATTCTTTACAAGAAAACCCCTGAGTATTTTGAAATACTAATTTAAATTGTGGGTCTCCTTGTAAAGCACGGTTTTTAAATATTTTGCCAGAAGAACCTCCTTCCTTGTTTACAATGTTAATATTAATTGAAGGTGACGGCTTAAGGATGACAGGAGGCTCTTCTATTGTCTCACTTAAAAGTTTAAATTATGGTTTCCACCATCACATATTGTAAGTAAGTTTTCCCTTATATTAAATAAGGGAGGGTTCGATATATGATATGCTAATAATTTAGCAATGGTACGTTTTTTATTTAAGGGTATGTATATAGTACCCGATCGTTGTCTTGAATAAGGTATGAACTTATTCACGTCCAGAGTAAAGAAAACGTCGCTTTGACGGCTGGTCATATTAAATATAAAATTATTCAACATATGAATATCATTATTATGCTTACTCATATAATTATATATATATATGGTAAGGTACAAAACATATGAATATCATTATCATTATTATGCTTACTCATATAATTATATATATATGGTAAGGTACAAAATATAAACTTACATTTATATTTCTTTTGTATCTCTAAAAGCTGGCTAATGCCTTTCTTCAATATTTTTTTATTTAATCCTATACTACTACCGAATAATATAACAATTGTAGTATACTCGTCATATTCACCCAAAGTAACTTTATCAATAATATAATTAAAGGGAGCACCAGTATAACAATAGTTTGTTACTGTCTGATGTATGTGATCATTTAATATTTCTCCGAAACGTAACCCCATACCATCGGAAAATATTATAGTTTTGCGAACCGGGGTGGTAGTGGTAGGGATGGATTGTTCTTTGTCTGATTGTAACGGCGGAGACATAAAGTTACAAGATTTTCCAGACAATTTATGACAATCCGTCTCTTTTTCTATTAGGTTACTTATATTCATATACCTTTTTTTTACCTCTTCCTGACTAGCAATCATATTTTTTAGTTGGCTATTTAAACTATCGATTTTTTGAATTAAATTTATTTTTTTGTAGGTTTTATTAATGTTTCTAATACTATTTTTAATATTTATCAGATTTTTCGTTGAGCTATATATGCGTTTATTAACTAATTTATATTTCTTTATTTGCCTATGACTTAATGATTTTTGATTCGCGATAGAATTCAAAGAAGATATTGACTCCACTTCAAGTTCTGCGCATAAAGAAAGTGCGTGAGAGTCTTCATTTATATCTTTAAGTCTATGAAACTCTGATAATTGAGCGTGTGCCTCTGCCAACTGCTCATTAAGGATATAAATTCGCTCTACGGCTATTTCATGTTTAGCGCACTGATCTTCATGAGATTTAATTATTAGCTGTTGTTTTTCCAGCTCTGATTGACACATATCATAAGATTGCCGAAGTAACTCCACTTTCTCAACGAGAGTACTATTTTTTGATTTTAAATTACGAATAGTGATACAGTTTTCGTCACGTTCTTCTAAAAGCCTATTTTTTAAATCCTCCGCATCACTAAATTCTCTTTTGAGTTTTTCATACTTTTGTTCAGCAGCCATCCTACGAGTTGTTATTGATTCCATTCTACGATATAAGTCTTTGTTTATGAAACTAAAATATAAATACCGTAAAAAAATCTATAGCGAACTAATAACTTAGATAGCTAAATAATAAATGTTTCAATTATTCACACAAGCTCCGAAATAGCTATTCAATAATACACTTACTTATACAGGCAAGTACCTAAGCGACACAATAAATGATATAATTACTATAACTAGACTATATATAACGACTATGACGACTATAACTAGATTACTGCTTAACGAATGTGCTAAGTGATAAACGCGATAAACTTTTTCTGTATCTTAATATTACAAAGTTACAACATAACAAATAAACGCAACAAAAACACCAACAAAAAGAAAAAAAGAAAATTAATACGGTAATGGAACCCGTGTTTTATTATTAAGTTTGCAGATAGAAAGTCTCTCGAACTAAGAACTTAGTAGTTGCGATCAATGACCTCGATAGAGTTGTGGTGTTTTTGATTGACAACTATGTAATTTTATTGAATTGGCAGGTAATCAAATGTGAATTAAGTACATAAGATACTTAGCTGGTTTACTCCGCCAATGAACTGGTTACTGGATGCGTTTTTTCTAACATATGATGTATGTTTTTGTCCGTTAAACCGTCACAATTTTCAATCACTAATATTATCACTATCACTCGATATATTCCTAGGATAACACTTGTGTATATGAATCACGCTACAACTAACACGTGAAAGGCTTTTTCTATTCGTTTTTATGCGTATTACAAATAAAAACCGAAAATACAACTGAGAGAACACAAATGTGATGTTATCGATCTACCCCCGGTTCGCAAAAAAAAAAAAATATTTGTCGTTGTGGCTTTAGTTGGTCAGTAGTTTGTAAAGCCTAGCACTTGAAATGGAAATGGTTGTATGGAAGTTCACTCGGGGTTTTCTTGATATCAAGTGAAGACAATATTAAAATGGATTTATGGATAATCTATGATCGATGACTTGTGAAATGTTATCAGTGGGTGATGTAATAAGCACCTCATCACCGATGCCACTTATAACTAGGTATTCATAATATTAAGCCTGAAGTCAGTTGTCATGGTAGGTCTTGACTATCCACTATGACTAGAATAAACTGTGATTTTAGGTAAGTATATTTAATCCTGAGATAAACAAAATGAATTAAATTACTGTAAAATATAATATTTTTTCGTAATCTTCACTCTTCACAATACTAATATTGTAATTAGTACCGCGTTTGTGTAACGTGGCGACGTGACTTCACCAGTCAATTTACTTGTCTTCTTAATGTATGGAAATTACATTGATTTTATTCTATCACCGTAACGAAAATCAGCGACAGATAGTTAAAACATATACCCAATACAAATAACAAGCAACAAGAAATTTATGTCTTACGAAATCCTACGCTTTAGTGAAAATATAGTCATTTTGTATAATATGAAACGACAACAACTGTAGATTCATAAAAAATATACATACATACATATACTCACGGCTATAAATCCCTAGATGGGGTAGCCAGAGCTAAGGAATCAGAAATTCCTTAGCCACTTTTGGAAAGTTAAGTGGGGAAAGATGGTAAAATAAAGGTTGTTGGTGATGGGTCTCCAACCGCATCGCCCAAAAATCCCTTTAAAGCCCCAATACCGTTAGTCGCCTCTTACGTACACCCGCCGGAAGAATTGGGGTAGTGCTATTCTAAGCCGACACTACACAGAATATATATAAAATATATTACGTCAAAATTTGAGGCAACAACTCAAAATACTTCAAGGACTTTATTTGCCCTATCCAAATATCTGGCAGCGTTATTGATCAGTTCATGGAAATAATAATAAGTGGAATTTTCAACACCTAAAATAGAGTTGGCCGCTTGCCAATATATTATCCACCTCTAGTTAATTTACCTGACGCTCGTCAATAGGTGATTGATTCATTTCATAATGTTCATCGATGCTTTATAGACACAGCTCAAATCGCTGGGTTAACTTTAAATCAATAATGGATGTATAGAATCTACATACATACATATACATACTCACGGCTACAAATCCCTTAACGGGGTAGCCAGAAATTTTGAAATGACAAATTCCTCAGCCACTTTTGGAAGTTGATTGGGGAAAAGATAGTAATAATAAATGTTTTTGGTGACGGGTCTCCAACCACATCCCCCAAAAATCACTTAAAAAGCCTTTATACCCTTAGTCGCCTCTTATGATCACCCACGGGTAAAACTGGGGTAGTGTTATTCTAAGCCGACACTACACAGCATAGAATGTGTCACTTTGAAAGGCCAGAAACTGTAAAGTAAACTGCGGGATATGAGGCTTATTTGATTGTTTGGCAATGTGATAAGTAACTGATGATATACAAGGTTTTACGCTCCCAGATTCCAAAATTCGTTGAGGAAATATTAGTGTTGGCAGGTAGCAGATATATTGACATTAAGATTTGATACCTGTCTTCTTCTATTATGTAACACATTTTTTTTCGCTGGGGGGTTGGCATTGGCTTAGAATAGTGCTACCTTATTTCTGTACGCGGGTGTCGTACAAGGTGACTGGATTCAATCAATCACCAACCACCAACCATACTTAATTTTTATGATCATGAATTTCTAAAAGTGGCCGAAGATGTTCTGGTTCTGAAGCTCAGGCTACCCCTTTTTGGGATTTATATTTGTAGGTATCGGTAGGTAGGTAACATAAGTTTGAAATACGTTTAATGCTAAAGTTAAAATTACAAACAGCAAGACTGAAATGCTGGGATATTTAAGATGTATATTTTTTAAATTCCATGCTATAGGAATATGAGATTAAGGAATAAATCCCTATCCAAACCAAAGTTATTTCTACAGCCATAATATTTACAGCAGCATTTCTGTTAAACATCCGATAAAAAACTAATCATAAATATATTTGTCTGCTTGGTGTCAGAGAGGAGGTGCGCAACCACTGCGTGGTGTGGAACGCGCCGTTCTCGTTCGTGTGCAAGATGAGCGCCAACGCCACCACCGGCGTGCTGGAGCCGGCGCTGCTGAGGATCTCCGTACGGAAGGAGTGCAAAGGTGAGCAATGCACCCTATACAGGGGTGTCGGCTACCCTGGTATATATGATATATGATATTACATGACAGTGTTTGATGCAGACACAAAATGTGTATCTGTGATTTAATGGGTGTTACTTAAATCTCTTAAAAAAAACCTCAAGCAAAAAAGAAATTGCTATTTAGATGTAGCAATGATCAGTACCATAAAAGAAGCGGGGTAACTGTAAGCAAAGACTCCCTAAACTTAATTAGAAACATCCAGGTCCTTTAATTGATGGCCTTTTCATCTAGAAAGTTCTCTTTAAAGGTAGACCGATAACTAGATAAAAATCACGGAATACTGCGGAAGATTGTTATTCCGATTTGAGGACCCATTTTATGTCCAGCAGTAAAAGGTGGTGATGCTTGACCAGTGTATTAATGTCTAACTCTAATCTACATACATACATATAATCAAGGCCATAAACCCCTAGAACGGGTAGCCGGAGCTTCAGAGCTAGGAACTGCTCAGCCACATTTGAAAGTTCATAGGGGGAGAAGATGGTAGAAAGTAGAAGTATCGTTAGTGATGGGTCTCCAACTGCATCGCCCAAAAATCTCTTTAACAAGCTCATACCTTTAGTCGCCTCTTACGACACCCGTGGTAGAAAGGGGTAGTGACATTCAAAGCCGTACTACACGGCTTATTACGTGATTAAACGGAATTAAAGTCTAACTTTAATCCAATAAATACTTAATGCTTCCGAAAGAACTCTGACGGTATCTACAATAACCAGCATGCTTATGTATTGCAGGCGGGCGCTCGTTCGTGAAGCTGGGTTTCTGCGACGTGAACCTGGCGGAGGTGGCGGGCAGCGGCGGCGCGGCGCGGCGGTGCCTGCTGGAGGGGTACGGCTCGGGCCGGCGCCAGGACAACTCCGTGCTGCTGCTGCGGCTGACGCTCACCATGATCGCCGGGGACCCGCTCTTCAAAGTGTAAGACACCATATTGTGCAGTCTGTATTCACATTGCAATACTTAGGCTCGGGCCGGCGCCAGGACAACTCCGTGCTGCTGCTGCGGCTGACGCTCACCATGATCGCCGGGGACCCGCTCTTCAAAGTGTAAGACACCATATTGTGCAGTCTGTATTCACATTGCAATACTTAGGCTCGGGCCGGCGCCAGGACAACTCCGTGCTGCTGCTGCGGCTGACGCTCACCATGATCGCCGGGGACCCGCTCTTCAAAGTGTCAGTACATTATTCACTCACGGCTATTAATCCCAAAACGGGGTAGCCAGAGCTAAGGAATTATAAATTCCTCAGCCACTTTTGGAAAGTTGCGTAAGGGAAAATATGGATATATAGATAGATAGATATAGATATAAAATAAAGGAGTTTTTTTTTATTTTTTTTATTTTATTGTTTGGTTATGGATCTCCAACCACATCACCCAAAAATCCCATAAAAGCCCCAGTACAGTTAGTTGCCTCTTACGTACACTCACGGGAAGAAATGGGGTAGTGCTATTCTAAACCGACACTATACACAGCAGTCAGTCCATCATACAGTTATTTACTTACTAATATACTAGGAAGACCACTCTGGGGATGTTTTAGTTTTCTACTGGTGTTACCAGATTAACACTACATGCCCTACGCAGGTCAGATAATGTTACCAACTTTGAGCTTTATCGGAGCAATTAGTGGTGATCTCCCAGAGAAAATAGGTTCATATTTGTAAAAAAAAAAACATGTTTTCAGTATCCGGCTCGAAGGACCAAAACTTATTTGCTGTCTACTAAACGCACTAGTTACAATGGATGGAACAAAGATATTCATTATTAACCATTTTGTTGTCATTTGAAATACTATCTACTATCGTTTTACAATTCATGCTAAATGAATGAGAAGAATATCAGATCGCGCGGTCTTAGCTAGCGACTTATCGTGAACTTATTAACTATATTGTAAACTAAGTCGCTTCCTAAATGCTTATGTGACTAAACGTGCTTTCGTATGTTGACACAGTACATTTCTCTACACGTTTCCCGAGTCTAGTTTATCATACTACTCTCTGTGTCCTAAACACTTCAGCCCGGCTAGTACGAGCCGTGTTTAAACTAGTTATCGCGTGGGATAAAGCAGCCATCTCTTACGCACTTACTTAGTATCGTATACTGCCATCTCATTCTAACCGTTATCGTGTCGATAAAATAGCGCTCGTGCTTGCCCTTCAGTTATTAATTATTAGGGTTATGAATAGCTGAGTTTATGTTTAGCAATAACAAGCCGCATATGACTTAGATACACTGTATAGTAAAAAATTAGGTACATATAAATTCCGCTCATACTGTTTTTTTTTTAAATTTATACTTGTTTTATTACAGTCCAGAACGCAAACCGGACGCTGTTGGCGCGGAGGACAGCGAGCAGGAGGCGGCGGCGGACGAGGATGCGGTGTCCTCCACGCCCTCCTCCGGCTTCGGCAGCCTCACCAAGCGCCCGCATGGTAACGTGAAACTGTTTTATAGTAGTTGTTGTTTGTGTGGGTTGAAATTATGCTTTTTCTTTTTAACCGACTTCAAAGAAAAAGGAGGTTCTCAGTTCGATCGTTTGTATGTATGTTTGTCCGCGATTATCTCGTGTTTGGCTAAAGCTATTTGGATGCGGTTTTCAGAAATGTATTTGTTACATTTAGGAGTAGGTTTTAGGGCGACAGCAAAAAGGTTCTGTGTTTGACCTGTATATATGTATCTTTGTCCGCGATTATTGAAATGCCTTATTTTGTCATATAGGATGTTAGATTGTTTTTTTTATTATTAATTATGAACACATTGAAGCATTGTTTTGCACACATTGAATCATGTGCGCTTTTGCGATTGCATCATGTCGAATTTGTAATTTGTAAGTTGTATGATACAGACAAGTGCAGTCTTCTCAGAAATTAATGAGAACTTTGTTTCACAATGTTGTTCTCATTTATTTAATTGATATATCTCAATACTTGAAAAATGAGTCAATTGGAAAAGTTTTTTGGAAACGTTGAAGATGATGCATTTGGCATATGGATTCATCATCATTCCAACTAATATTTACCTACTGCTATTCAAAGATCTGATCAAAAACTTTTTTCGAACTCAACTCAGATTCTCAGTCTCAGTTCGCCACAGACCACCCCCAATAGACTCCGCATACATTAGATATTTGTATGAATCCAAACTCACACAATCTGGAGGAAAGCACAATGCCTGTGATTGGCTCCTTCAAGGTCGCTCTATACTTGAACTCTTTCATAGTGATGGGACACGTTTTCGTAGGGAAAAAATAATAGATTTTAACATTCATATTTTTATTGAAAAGAAAGAAAGAAATGGTAATACATATATATGTATACATATATATGGGCCGCACAACAAAACCTCTGTCGTTGAAACGATGAGTAGCTTCAATCTATTTGGTTTTGGTTTTCAACCAATTTTATGCTTAGTGATGGAATGTAATACCGTCTTTTTGGTAGTTGTATATTGTGGTCGATTTCCTACACCACTTTATTAAACAT
The DNA here is from genome assembly GCA_963576735.1 of Bedellia somnulentella. Classification (NCBI taxonomy): domain Eukaryota; kingdom Metazoa; phylum Arthropoda; class Insecta; order Lepidoptera; family Bedelliidae; genus Bedellia; species Bedellia somnulentella. The sequence continues at coordinate 174,026 of OY755172.1, read as the reverse complement.
GTAGGCATTTCAGAGCAATAGTAATAGATAAAACAGTATGTATAAATATTTTTGGTGCACGAACACTCAGTTCCTAGTTCTGGTCGCAACTGAAATAGTGCGTAGGTGAAATTTTATACGTCAACTCAATTAGTCGGACTGTAGATATCGAGTGCCCTGTAAGCGGAATCTATAGGGGTTATCTATGCAGTTCGTCCTCTCTTCTACATATTCCTCACAATTCTTTTATTACAATATAATTTAACACAAGTATCCCATATTAAATATTCCAGAGGCAGGCGGCGGCGGCGGCGGCGGCGGCATGGCGGCGGTGGCGGAGTGGTGCTCCGGACAGGACCAGCTGCACGACCTGGTGGACCAGCTCGGTACGGACACCTTGTACCTGCTAGCTATTAGCTATAAGCTTTGGACTGGAAGCAAATAATTTGATGGAAATATATTGTTAGATTAAATTTATAATATCCACAAATTTAAAATGAGAATGTAGGTTTTTGATAGTTTTTGAAGCTAAGTTTCAGTGTGAATAAATTACATTATATCTCACATTTAGATGACTTAGTAAATCTTGTTAACAAATTTCGGCTTTTAAGGGATTTTTGGGCGATGCGGTTGGAGACCCATCACCAACAACCTTTATTCCACCATCTTTTACCCACGCAACTTCCAAAATGGCTAAGGAATTTCTGATTCCCTAGCTCTGGCTACCCCTTCAAGGGATTCATAGCCGTGAGTATATGTATGTATGTAATTTTAAAGATTTAACCCAGTTTGCAAGGATATTGCAGGCATGAATTACCTGATTATCTGATAATAAGATGATTCCGTGCTTCGGAGTGCACGTTAAGCCATCGGTACCGGCTACTAGGGTAGTAGTTTTGACCGGCGTGGTGGACTAAAGCCAAAAACCTATATAGCGTAGACTTGAGCCCCTCGGTGGGGACATATATGGGCTGGGAGGAAAATCTATAAGCTCCGACAAATTAATTTGCATATTTAAATCCCGTCCCATATTTTAATCACAGTTTTAGGCCCATTATATCTAGCTATAAGAAGATACCCATCGCTATTTTGTTTATAATTTGACGTAATCTTTTTTATAATTTCAGGTCCTTCGAGTGCCAGAACTGTTCCAGCACACTCGAGAAATTCCTCATCGACGTCAGCCGAGTGCAGTAGCAAGGTACCGTATTTATTATTGGTTACACCAACTAATTAAAAGTCATAAGCTAGAATGAATTTTCTAACCAAAACTATTTATGATATATTTATAACGTTAAACATTGAATTTAGTTTTTGACTCAACCACCGTTCCAGTACTTTCCATATTTTTTTATTCATCATGCTCATTTTTGTAAATGCAATGTTACATATCAAAGCAGTATTTAATTGACTCCATGCTTATATCCTTTTTAAGTACTCCATATATCCTTCATCTCGTTCAGTGTATAGTTGCCATTGTGGAAGTCATGTTAAAGGGCACACTATTGCGGACTTACTCGCACATCGCAGCGTCTCACTCATATTCCTATATCGCAGTATATAAATGTTTTTCGAGTTAAGCAAAGATACAAAATTATAAGTTGGTACACAGCAGGGTGTACTGGTCAGAATAACTTCGCTGTTCCCACACCACCAATCTGCCGTTGTAAGTGGTGAATAATAATGAGAAGATGTTGTTATTGCAGGCGTCCGGCTACGGCAGCAGCGCGTCCGGGCAGTCCGCGCACTCGCGCCAGAGCTCGGAGGGGGACGCCACGCATCACAGGTACCAGCATCATCACCACCATGCACTATTGTAATACTGGTTTACATGTCAAGTGATAACACCGAGCTTTGGCTGCCGCTGATAATTATTTCTTTAATTATAAATTGTTTTTTTTTTGTAATGTCATGTGCTGTTTGCACGAATATAAGTTGCAATTAATTTGTATTCTTATCTTATTTTAAAATTATTATTTAACGTCACATACTTATCTGTCGCGTCTCACACACCGACGTATTAAAAATACGGTACGACACGTTACCGGTCTCATATTCGAAATTGGTCCTCGACTAACGATCGGGAAGTCGGGAAGCGCTTGTTAATAGATGTTTGTTGTCGGGCGCGCCAGGGGTAGGGTGTCCCGGCCGGAACCGGACGCCGCCATCTTGGAGTGCCCCGAGCAGGACGCCACGCTGTACTACACGCCGGACTGCACCGCCTCCCCCTCCCTCCTCTCCCCCGAGCGCTCGTTCGCGATGCCGTCCTACTTCGACAAGAAGAGGCAGCCGAGCAGCTCCACCCCGGCCCGGGTGCCGCCGCTGGCCAACTTCCAGATATTCAAGCAGAAGTCGCTCAACACGATCCCGGCGCTGGCGGACCGCAGCAAGAAGCACGAGGAGCTGTTCAACAACTTCCCGTTCCTGACGCCGATCGCGCACCGCAAGAACTCGCTGATCTCGGCCGCCAGCCGCCTGTCCTGTCTGGAGGACGAGTTCTACTGGATCCCGTCGGATGCCGAGGACAGCGGCGAGAGGGTGGACGTGCGCCAGCGGCTGACCAGCGCCGGCAGCCGGCGGCAGTCGGGGTCGCTGCCACTCAGGTAACGTAGCGGCTTATATCGGGCTGCGGGCGCCAGCGGACCTTCGTCGACCTAATACCTCACGCTTGTCCAGCACCGACTACTAACGCTTTCATTCGCTTCCTGTCGCATGGCGCTCTCGTTGTCTCTGTTCCGGTCTACAGCGGTGCTTGTCAATGATGCGTGCTCCTCAAACCATAGGCGGCTATGGACTGTGTTACTGTGTGCCGTTTTGTGATCAGTTCGAGTTTCATTGTGTCTAATAGAGTTCGAAAAGGATCGGATTTCATTTTTTGTGATATGTTTTCCCCGCGTGTGATTTTGTTCAAACTCCACAAAACAGAATATACTGACACAAACACGATATCTTTACAACTGAAAATGCTATTCACTCTTTTCTATGTAGCTCGTTTGGAGGACTTAACTTTATTATATATACACACTGTTTTTTATTATCATGACGCTGCTGTTATTTCTTTACTGGGTTACTATATAAATGCGACTTGACTAGTCTTGTAGAAGTTTCGGCTTTGGTTGTAATGTAAGCTTCATTTCGTATCTTGGTTGCATGTTCAATTGAACAACTTATATTTTTATGGAAAGAATTATTTCATTGTATTATTTTAAAATGTTTCAAACCCGTCTCTACTTTTTCAATTTACATACCAAATGCAACAAAAAAATACCACGCTTTATACTCCGAAAGACTGTTCAGTGACAGTAGCTTTAGACTATGTTTTGTCACTGTTACAAATTTTTATACTATTTATCTTTAACACCCTAATTTGTAGTAAAATATTTGTGAATTTCCTAGTCTACTATATCGATGATATCGCATCTTGAAAGTGACTATTTTATTGACAGTACTATGTTGCATATATTTTGCTAATTGACAGTCATGGAAAAAATCTATACTGTTCGAACTGCAATTAATTATGCCTTAAAAAATCGAAAGCTTGTAACGTTGCTTAAAAATTTTAAAGAACATATACATTTGGGTGAATAGATCTTTAAAATATACATTGATATGTCTCCAACCAATTTTTCTCAAAATGTATAGTTTAAAAATATATAATGAAAAATCTTAATATAGTTAATGTGATATATCTCAATAAATACTAACAATGGAAATTGGTTTGGTAAAGAGATAGTCATCAGTTTAAGAGATATTGCAGTTTTATAAATCTGCATATGTATCTCTGTGTTTCGTATACTTTCGAAAAGAGAATTAGTTTATAATTAGATCTTGACTTGAAAACATGTTACTGTTGACGTATCGCTCGGCTTATGAATACTTACTATTACGAAATATTTTACGGGCGAGTCTGACTTGCATTTTGCCATTCTTTTCAATTGTTTATGTCAATTTGAGTTACGAACTCTCTTAAACTCCTCAGTATGTACTCGTATTGTATGTTCTAAAGCTTGAATTGTTTTAAACAATCATCAGTTTCCATACAAAATCTGAGGCGTGATTATAATTTTTAATATATCTAAAATGTGGTAACACCGGGTCATACCATTGCAACTCCCTTACAATCCATTCAACTACAAAAACATAAAAAAATTACTACAAAATCATTTATAAATGATGTTTGAACCTAACATAACAAATAACTAATCATTCAAAATCTCGAATCAAGTCATAGTGCATAACAATATGTTTCCCTATTAGGAAATGTTCGGGCGGGGGCGTGTCGGGGGCGGCGGGGGGCGGCGCGGGGGGCGCGGGGGGTGCCGAGACGGGGTCGTTGGAGCGAGCCCGCGCCGCGCTCGAGAGGCGGAAACAGACCCTGGCCGCCGCTAACGAAGAGGTAAGTTCAACTGATAGTGATGTAAGCTACAACTATTTATAAGCTTTTACAATTACTTGAAT
>OY755172.1:139577-169389 GCA_963576735.1 Bedellia somnulentella | reverse complement strand
ACAAAGCAGCGATAGGCCTACTCTCTACAACTGAGTCTAAGAAAAGTGTTGGGACCAGATGTCGGAAAGTAGAGGATTACCAAATGATGCATACAGAACTAATAGAGTGTACTAAAAAGGGAGGTTTACAAAGTGTGAATGATAATGGCGTTACAATATGTAATTTGTATGTATTCATTTAATAATTTCCTATTTGTTTATTATTAGTATGATTTACACGCACCAGCAGTAAGGAATAAAATTGATTTGACATTACTCAGATGCATTGACCACAGGAACAAGTACAGTATATCTAATTCTTTTCTGCATCTAAATTAATTATGTAATATACTAACCTCCCTCTCCACCACAATGGAGGCTCCGTCTACACTCTCCCCATGCATATCTCGGAGTGCTCTGTCCATAGCACCAAAAGTGTCAAACTCAATGAATGCATACTGTTTGGACTTGCCTGTCACTATATCTTTCACTAACTTGCATTCTAATATTTTACCAAATTTTGAAAACTCTGCTATAATTGTGTCCTGTAAACAAAATGTGTAGGAATACAGTAATGATTACTAATTGCAGATTTTTCTGGATTTGGATTTGTATTTGGTACATCATAATTAAAACTTATTAACAGTAATTATCAACATAAAATCTATATAAAAGTTGAAGAGTAACCAAAATATTGTTTAATCCAGGAAAATTGCTCAAGAATATTTAATTACCATGTCAACATAAAAAGTTCATGTTGCATGAGTGTTGACAGCAAACAAGCTATGCTATGCATGTATAGCAGCAAAAGTTAGGTGTGGTACAAGTAGCATCAGAGAAGAGTGAAGGCAGTAGATATGAGGTCTCTTGTTTATTTTTTATGTTGATGTGAAAGATTTTAATAATGATAGAAATAGGAATATAACATGATGTAGTTGATTTCAAAAGTACTTGTTCAAAGAAAGGTGTGAGTTTAGCAGTTTAACATACCTCCTTAGTTCGTGGATTTAGTCTCCCCACAAAGATAGTATGTTCTGGATCACCTTTAATATGCTTATTAGGCACATATGTCGAGTTAAGAGCTCGGATTACTGCTCGATCATGCGGCTCTGTGTCTGTGCCTGATAGCAAAAGATTTAAAATAAAGTTAAACATTTAAAAATTATAAGGGAATAAACACCGGGTGACATGGATATGATGTGATGTTCATATGCAATGCAATAATACCCGTGCCACCCTCACGGGGCTATACGAACTTACCGTCAATAGATCCTATTTTTATGGGATCATACTCTACAGCATATTTTGTCCAACCATTGTCATCACGAGACATCTTTATTATTAGCTTCTTTACGGTGTTTCAATGTAAGAGTCGTTTAAAACTATAACAATAGTACAAGTTTTTGGAAACTTCTAGGTTAGGTTACTTCTATTGACGATTCACACTTCCACAGAGTAAACAATTTACTTTTACAGGAAACATGGATAATATTTTTATAGATTACAAATAGAACCAACAAATATATTAAAACATGTTATCGAAAAACGCTAAAGATCCGAAAAAAACACACTTGGTCAAAAACGTAAACAAAACAATTGTATTTTTTCATAAATTCGAATCAGAAAGGAAGGCCACGGCGGAAAACATCCAGCTTCATTACAAGTTATGTTTTAATCTATACTATAACAAGACTGTACCGGGGTCAAACAAAACTGTACATTGAAGAGAAAAAATTAAAACCGGTGGGATATGTATTATTTTATTTTCGATACTTTAGCCAAATATGCTATTTTTGAAAAAAAAATGTCTGTCCGTCAGTCTGTCTTTCTGTTTGTATGTCCGGTCATCACGTTAATTCTACCAAACCGAACTTGATCAAATTTTGCATGAATGTAGGTAATACAACTGGTCAAAATATAGGATATTATTTATCCCGGATTTCGCAAGGGTTCCAACAGGAGCATCAAAAGACTATAACCTTTTAGCGCGATGGGGTGAATAGACACGCTAAGTTTAGCGATGTGGGGTGAATAGAAACATTCCAAACCAAATCGTTACTAATGTTTATATTGTATACTAGAGGGCGCGAGTAGTTGCTTTCTACATTGCAGTATGATATCTTATTTTCTTTGTTATAAATATTTCAGTTCAGCCCCCGTAGCATGAGGCGTGTGAGAGCGTGTATGTCGTTTGAGAAGTGAGAAACTGACAGATTGTTCATACAACATCTGTCAGTACCTCACTTCTCACGTGACATCTACGCTCTCACACGCCTCATGCTACCTATACTGACTAAACTTTTCTGACAGTTCGAAGACTGTCGGGTCAGCTAGTAGTCATACATACTCGGACCAACTACCTAATACATAAGTATGTAGAAAGTAAAACTTAGCTATGTGGGTTTCCTGGCATGTTTTCCCTCACCGTAAACAACCATGATGAATGAACCACACATATGACTTTAGAAAAGACAAATTGGTGCAGGCTTAACCTGGGATTTGAACTCACGCATGTATGTATTGACGGGCGCTCGTTCTTTGGTATGAGTTCTATCTACCCATTGGACTGTAGTGCGCGTCATTGTGTACTGATAGCGCGTCGCTACATTACCGGTACCGGTACATTATTAGTCGTTTACCGGTAGCGTCTCGGGTGCCCGCCGACGTAATCTAAATAGGTTTAATTGATAATATACAGTGACTTAACTTTATCCTGTGTTGTTATTTATCGAACAATAATATCCTCCACATTGGTGACCACCGACTACAGAACACGATGGCGTCCTTCTAAGCACAAGGAGTCATTTGGATTGGCCAGACAAGTACGAGCAGAAAAAGGATATCAAAGGACTGCAGACAAAGCGCTTCGAATCCACGGCTCACGAAACACGACTCGCAGCACGGCAGCAATGGGACACGCAACGGGGCACCCACACCGTGGCTGTTGGAGTCAGCATTGAAGTTCCGGCACACATGGCCGTCGAGCATACACACACTGGCACGAAGATATTGTAGGGTCAACTTCAGGGAGTGTGGAGGTTTTGAAATAAAAACCCAAAATAGCGGTACACTTCGTATAATTTCATCTTTCACAACCACTTGCCGATACAACGGACTACTGACAAATGCCCCCGCAAAAACAGAGATCGTATATTTATACCTTACCTAACCTCAAATCAACTGACAGTCTTATTAATAATACTTTACTCAAATTTACATAATAATTATTATAACTCATTTATAAATAAATAATAACATTTTAGAAATGAGTATTTACTAAGATTATGGATTTAATTACAATCATTATTTTAATCAGCGTGAGCTGTTTTGAAGTAAAGTCAAACAAGTATCTCATTATTCATACACGATACCACTAATACTTATTAAATAGGTAAATAATATGATTACACAATAAAACTATACAGTTTATCAATTATAAATAGTATAAATTATACAGTATAATAGCCAATCATAGCACACTAATTATTATAAGCTTACAGCTCGGCCTTCCTGTTATAAGCGAGTCCCTTCGCTTTTGGAAATATTTTTTTAAAGAATTAATAAAACTTTATTATTTTATATATTTTTTTATACATAGGTAAGTTCTTGAAATAACTTGTAAATCCTGGTAACAAGTGATTCAAAATTAACAGGTCCTAATGTGTTAATCCGTACTAATGTTTCATAATTGCGATTGCATTAACTTTTTATACATATATATGCACACACATATCATGCACATAGTTTTACAGACATTTACATATTATTTACACATTCAATATACATATATATTTTTATTTACATATTCTACACATTACACACTTACAATGTATTTTTTTATTTTTTATTTATACGAATTGTAATATTAAGCACATAAATATAGAATAGAATAGAACCCATAATGGTACTCATCACGTACCTCCTCCTCACAGTCCATATATGTCCCCACCAAGGGGCTCCAGCCCACCCTACATAGGGCGATCTGGCCACAGTCCACCACGCCGGCCAATTGCGGGCTGGCAGACCAACGACCACCACCGCAACAGTAGCCGGGAGCGACGGCCCAACGTGCCCTCGGAAGCACGGAATCATCTTAATTCTCGGATAGTCAGGTGATTCAAGCCTGCAATATCCCTCCAAACTCGGTCAAATCTTACAAATCAAATTTGTAAGGTGATCACCCCCCCGGGGATCGAACTCGAGACCTCCGCACCCGAAACCAAGCGCTCAACCGCGAGGTCACGGAGGCAGTCATCACAGTTGAAACATTTTACAAAGATTATACTGCTAAACAGAAGCACAATTGGTGGCTTAAAACTATCTCTTCCAGACAACTCTTCAATGGAGAGATCAATACGTTAGTAAAAAGAATAGGCAGATTCACAACTCACATACTCGTGAGGTTATAACTTAATTATTAATTATTTGTTTATATATTATATCGTACTTATGTGATTTTCTTATATATATTTTTTTATTTATTTACTATTTAAATCGCTTAGATCATTACTGCCTTCTAGGTATGACTGTCATTAGGGAGTGCTTTTAAGACGCGGTACGAGCCTTAATGTCACAATCAGAACTACTATGGTGGTTGCTATGGAAATTTATTATACTGTATGGGACCCCATGTATCAAGTTTATATAAAAATGCTTCAACGAAATCGAAATAAGTGTATTAAACACCTCACTATAGATTTCCATATTTAGACAACCTTCCTAACTTCATCATCATCATCATCATCATCAGCCACTGGACGTTCTAACTTTAAAACCCTTAAGATGTACAAAGGACACTAGGGATCAACTAATTTTAATGAAAACCATCCATAAAAAGGACTTGTAATCAAGGTTAAACTTCAGCTGTTCGTCCTACAATACTAGAATCCGATTCACATTCCGCACCCCATTTTCCGAAGCTGACATTTTTTTTTTATTAAGCATTTATTCATTTTAAATACTTTTGTAAACATTTGGACTTTGTTGAATCAGCCGATCAACCTTTAATGTTCGAGTCCTAAAACTTTCTCATGATATAATTATTTAGATTATGAATTTATTTATTTTAAAGTATGTATTTTAAGTACTTTTATCCATCGATATATGTATCTTATCTTGCCATACAACGCGGTAACGCTTCCAGCATCTTAGGTACCCTTTCCCGATAAGAGGAACTGGAAGATGTTTTTAGATTTTAAGTTAGGTTTTTTTTTTTTTTAATAATATAAAATTTTTCTTTTTTAAGTTTATATATGCCTGACCATGATAATTTAATGTACAGGGTTTATTAATTTTTCCTACCTTGACTTTTATTTAGTAAGCTTTATGATAATGGTAAGCTAGTTCTAAATAAGCTCTTATTGATTGTGTACCGAAAATAATAATTTCCTTGGAAAATAATAGTTGCACGGGGATTTGCTATAACTAACTCATATGGCCAATAGAAAGGAATGTGAACTGTCCGTCCACTCTTGGTCTTAGTACCTATGCTGACATGTACCTAGTCAATAAACTTCGTACCAGATACCTTAAGTTGCTAGATTAATAAATCGCGCGCATAGCACACTATTACGCTGAGCGATTTCTGATTTATTCTCTGATTGATTATTGTTACTTTTGTGTTTAAATTACACCATCTGAATTTATTACTGAATAAACTTTTGTAACATAAATTACCCTTTTATTCCCTCAATATGGATAACTTTATATATTATCGTACATATATATTTATTTTTGTATTTGATGTTTATTACCAGTTTTTAAATATAAATATACCTACTTCAAAATTAGTACCATATATGACAAAGAATCTTATTAAGGTATACTTAATAATAATAATATCATAATTAATTATACATGTACATGTTTTTAAAATCTTGTTATATTCGCTTGGTCTGGTGGGGATGACAATCTGATGCCTTCAAACGAATTCATCTCTATAAACTATCCATATCATAGCCGATGTACAATTATTTTGTTTTAAATACTTATTTTAATTTGCAATTTTCTATATCAACTTCAAAATTAGTATACTATACTATAACTATTGGTAGAAACTTTAGAGGTCATCCTTGCTTGAAATATTGTGTACAGTTTGTTTCTCTAATAAATATTAAGCTATGGTAAAATGTACATAATTTTGATTTATACCATTTTAATTTATTTTTACCTTCCCCTGCTCGTGGTTCTAATTATATTTTTAACAAATGGAAGCACGGCGAAGATTTGAGGTAAAATCTACAGTTATAGTCTTAACAGTTATGATGAGCGACACTTTTAAAGTACAGAAACAATGTTAAGATTATATATTAATTGTGCTTCACTTATGTTTATAGATTGACAAGACAAAGGTGACAGCGATATCCAAAAATAATACACGGTGTGCTTAAATAAGTGTGAGTGGGTGACCCTAGTGTGGCGGATTCTATACTAGCCCTATAAAAATTCACGTATTTGACATTTTAGCCCATTCGTACACTTTATCGTAATTGATATATTGTGATGATAGAAGTTATTATTTGTTTTATAATATATTTGCATCGAAATCTTTTATTTCGGATCCAAAGCAAAGCATATAAAATGGTCATAATTACAGTCTTAATTTGGACATGAATGGCTAAAAATTTAATATTTCCCGAAGGATATGCAATGGATTTAGATTCTGTGCTAATGATTATGACTTAAATACCAGAATTGACGAAAATAAGACAATTATAATTCACACAGACAGTTCATCTTGATGCCTAAGCCGTTGTAGGCAGCTATCGTGTCCGCGAGAGGATCACAGGTATACAGGAGGTATACCCTTGTTGACGTTTATGCTATGATGTTTATCACTCTCTACCAACCCATGCACCTATACACCAGCATATCTATTATGGTTAAGATATCTCAAAGCTACTAAAGATTTTAGCTAAAAATTACTTAAGATTTAAGAAAACTTCAGAAGAAAAGTATTGAATGTTTGATGCTGATTTGGTTTATATGGCAAATAAAACATAGTCTCCACCGATGTACGTCTTTATCGTTCGTTTTACGTTCTGAACTTCTACGTTGTAGTTGTAATGCTCACGGGATTTATCAGAGCCCTACCTATAGCCCTGAGTAGAGGTATACCCTTTGGAACTATCATATCAAAGTTGAGCTCTCTGGCTTTAGTAGGTTTTATGACAGAGCGTGACTTACAACCTCTACACAGCAATTTAGTGCTACCCCATTTACTTTGATGTCAGTTAAGTATTTATCAAGTTCCAGGTCTAAAGCTGAACTTGAGCTATTTCATTGTTTTTCATTTTTATCCTTCGGATTACCCTTCTTGGTATGTATATATTTTTTTTTTGTTCGCTGCAATGAACTGACAAATGAGAAGACTTTTCCAGCCAGACCAGGTGAACAAGGCGGTCATAATTATAATAATTTATCTTTGATATTGTTGATATTATTTAATTTTAGTAATGGAATTTAGTTTTATTATTGATATTTAAATACACTATCTTATTAATTTGCAATACTAAATATTAATGTAAAAAATATAAAATGTATACAAAACAGGAACAATACATTCACAAATTGTAACTGTTTTGTATACATTTTATATTTTTTACATTAATATTTAATATTGCAAATTAATAAGATAATAAACCTACTTAAGCCAGAGAGCTCAACTTTGATATGATAGTTCCAAAGGGTATACCTCTACTCAGGGCTATAGGTAGGGCTCTGATAAATCCCGTGAGCATTACAACTACAACGTAGAAGTTCAGAACGTAAAACGAACGATAAAGACGTACATCGGTGGAGACTATGTTTTAGAAAATTCACTATACGGTATATCGCGATCCAACATTTCAATATTATTCGATAATCAGAGCTCTATACCAATCTTCAGATCGATAAGTTGACAAACAGTAGCTTTGAAAAAAAAACAATCTGAGCTATCGGGAAAAAAAGGACTAGATATCAGGCTCAAATATGTAACAGATTAACACTCTTATGTATCGCCCCTATGTTTTTGAGAATAAATGAAAATTCTTTTAAAATACTTTCTTGCCTTCAATTGAAATAGACTTTATTATTTACGACTGTTTATGGATGCTATTTTATAAAGAAGAAGGCAATTTCAACATACCAAGGATTCTAATTACGCAAACACAAAAAAAAGAACAGGGTACTTACGTAGGCGCAGTACGAAAAACGTGATATTTTTCGCCTATCCCACTTCTGAGTTGTAGGGTCAACTTCAGGGAGTGTGGAGGTTTTGAAATAAAAACCCAAAATAGCGGTACACTTCGTATAATTTCATCTTTCACAACCACTTGCCGATACAACGGACTACTGACAAATGCCCCCGCAAAAACAGAGATCGTATATTTATACCTTACCTAACCTCAAATCAACTGACAGTCTTATTAATAATACTTTACTCAAATTTACATAATAATTATTATAACTCATTTATAAATAAATAATAACATTTTAGAAATGAGTATTTACTAAGATTATGGATTTAATTACAATCATTATTTTAATCAGCGTGAGCTGTTTTGAAGTAAAGTCAAACAAGTATCTCATTATTCATACACGATACCACTAATACTTATTAAATAGGTAAATAATATGATTACACAATAAAACTATACAGTTTATCAATTATAAATAGTGTAAATTATACAGTATAATAGCCAATCATAGCACACTAATTATTATAAGCTTACAATATGGAGTCAAAATTTCCTGTTGGAGGGGGAGTAATGTAGCGACGCGCTATCAGTACACAATGACGCGCACTACATAGAAACGCTGACAGTGCAAGAAGAATCACATTCCACAGCAACACGAAACCAAGTAATACGTCACACGCGTCATCAAGACTCGCCATACAAATCGTACATCGCGCAATCGAAGTTTCTAAAACATTTACTATATATACAAGTTCCAACTTAATACAGTTGGACCGCGGTCCCCAGGCATACCACCGCCTGGCGGAAGATCTTCCCTTTTCCTCCACAGGACTATCACGGCTGTTGAAAACTCCTGAGCTACTTTTGTGTTGTGTGGTGATAAGATTGTATACTCATGGCCATAAATCCTATAAAGGGGTAGCCAGGGCTTCAGAGCTAGAAACTCCTCAGCCACATTTGGAAGTAGATAGCGGAGAATATGGTAGAAATGAAATATCGTTGGAAATGGGTCTGCAACTGCGTCGCCCAAAAACCACTTGGCTTGCCCTAAGCCCCATACCTTTAATCGCCTCTTACGACACTTTGACATACATGCATATGCTCACGTCACGCTCACGCCTATTGGTGTAGGTAGGTATATAGATACTATGATTTTGGCAAACCTCTCGAGTTTCGTCTACCTCAAGGAACCTAATCTCTACTGCATTTACTCTGCTGCCACACATCTGGGCCACGGCCACCCACACCCAACATTCGGTTCAAAAAAAATTCATACCAGGCACTCTTGAGATATGTTCCCTTACCTATGTTTAGCTTTACCACAAACTCGATATTGATAATTTAAATAAAAAATATATACATTTGTATATATTTTTGTTGAGTTGAAGTTGAGTGGGGAAAAATTGTAAAACAAAGGCTGTTGTTGATGGCCCTCCAGCCACATCTCCCAAAAATCACTTTAAAAGACTTCATACCCTTATGAACACCCATGTGAAGAAATGGGGTAGTGCTGTTCTAAGCCGACACTACACAGCTAGATACACAAAAAAACTTGAAAAAACCTCATTACCTTTCTTTCAACGTACGTAGTCATGTAATATCCACCATCTGTTACAAATCTTTCACCGTTGATGCAAGTAGCACTTAATCGTCAGCGTACAAAAGACACTTAACAATGAATCCTGTCATTCTCAGCCCATAATCACTATCACCAGAGAAGCTACAGTCTGTAAAGTCAGTACACAAAACTTTCGAACACCGCGAGAATCCTTTCAGAGTGACTTCAATGCACGAATAAGTTGGTCCCACACCACTTTTTAAACGTATCCTTTTTTTAAGTCCCTTAAAGATCTAAGGGTAGGGGTTCAGTTCCTGATCTGAATCGGGTCTACAACTCTTAGAATCTCTAGTCACAATTATAGATTGTTTTTCAAGGTTTTTAAGGTTGTATCGGAACAGCAACTAATCGTGAGGGAACCCACGTGATGGAGATTTTTTCTTCTTTTTATAAGTAGTATAACTCAAGTTATGCTTAAATTTTGGTATCTCTAGTTAAATTTAAAGTGAGAACATATATATGGTAAAAGTAATGTAACTGTAAAAGCCCTGAATAGTAGCAAACTAGAACACAATGAAATAACATCTGGAGGGTTGGGTTCGAATCCTGAATCGGGCCTACACCAATCGGTCTTGGTCATATGTGTAGTATATTAGTTGAGGTTGTAATGGTTTGGGAAAGCATTGTTATAAATCCTCTATCATATGACAGTAATCTTTCATAATGGTTGCATTATATGAATGTACTACACATGGTAAGTATAACATAACATAAGCGTTCACGCCGTTTATCCCCGAAGGGGTTGGCAGAGGTACCAATACTTCTGAACTCACATGGCAAGCGCCATCTAGTGTCCAGAGAAGGTACCCACGTTTTGCTTAGACAGTGTACTCACGTGATAGGGGGCAGGCCTATCGCCGTTTTGTACGAATACACTGTCACATGACTAAGTACAACTCAGCCATGTGGGTTTCCTCACGATGTTTTCCCTCACCGTTAACAACCATGATAAATTAACCACACATATGACTTTAGAAAAGACAAATTGGTGTAGGCCCGACCCAGGATTGGAACTCACGCCCTTCTGTTTTCGGGCGGGTGTTCTACCCACTGGACTATCATGTCGTAAGTATAACAAAAGGGAAGTAAGTAGTAGTAGTAAGGGTAGTAAGTAGTGGGATCTCAAAAGTTTCTTGATTGTTTTAATTGTTTATGATTACACACCAAAAAATAAAAGCTCTTAATTGGCCTAAGTTAATTTAATATTACATCATTAATGTGAATTATACTTGTGCTGCAAACTATACTGCTGTGAACTGGCTCCGTGGTCCAGCGGTTAAGCGCTTGGTTTCAAGTACGGAGGTCTCGGGTTCGATCCCTGGGGGGTGATAATCTTACAAATTTAATTTGTAAGATTTAACCCAGTTTGGAAGGATATTGCAGGCTTGAATCACCTGATTATCCGAAAATTAAGATGATTCCGTGCTTCGGAGGGCACGTTAAGCCGTCGGTCCCGGCTACAATTACGGTAGTAGTCGTTAATCTGCCAACCCGCAATTGGCCAGCGTGGTGGACTAAGGCCAAATCGCCCTATATAGGGCAGGCTCGAGCCCCTTGGTGGGGACATAATATGGGCTGTGAACATACTTGTGCTGTGAGCTTATTGTTGATATAAATAATAACAAGCCAAAAGAGTTTAGCCCAAACAACTTTGGCTTATTCCACGAATACTTCTTTCCTATAAAAAATTCACTATTTTTGGAACATTGCAAAAGTGTGTCCATATAATTTACTTTTGATTGTTTGTTCAAATTTATATCCCAAGTAGTCAGTCCACAGTAAAACCAGACTGTATTAGAAGTAAATTAGGCATCCAATATTAGAATATTTTTCTAAAACACTTATTAGCCATTTTAAAAACAGCATCTCTAATTAGAAGAAGAAGAAATTAATTACTTCCTTATTCAATTATAATATGTTTTAAATAAAACAATTGGTTATGCTAATAATTAGAAAATTAGCAACAGAACTTATAATATTTATCATACATATATATATATATATATATATATATATATATGCAGAGATGTACAAAATAGGTTTAAAAAAGCATTTAAATACAAAATACTTTTCAAATTTCCTATTTCAAATGCAAAATACCAAATAGTTGTACGTTTTGTATTTCAAATGCTAAATAGGTATTTTCAAAATACTTTTTCAAAATAAAATACTTTTTGACCAAATTGAATGATATTGATATTTATTATATTTATCAGTAAGCGTATCAATAAATTCTGTTGTTATTAATAATAGTAATACTCACTTAAAATAATGTAAAAAACTAGACTAACGAAAAGAAAAGGGAAGACTAAACAAAACAGTCTAAACATCAATTTTCTTTATTTAATACGCTTTTTAACAATACCAGTTGTTCGAATAGATCATCACTCATTTTTCTTCTGTGGGGTCTCATAATCATCCCACCATACGAAAAAAGTCTTTCTACTGGTGATGAACTAGGTAGGGATGTGTTGTATTTTAAAAATACTTTTTTTATTGTGGAATATGCGTTTAGCATCTCCAGACTTGTGCACTCATCCTTCAAATATTGTAGGGTTTCTAGGTCTATTGTAGTATTGGCACTACCACCCTCACTGGTTGCAGACGCGAAAACGCACCCTCAGCGGCATTATAAGCGTCATTCGTTCATTTCATTTTGTTTGACTATTAATATTGGCTAAACTTAGTTATAAAGTATTTTGCATTTTGAAATGAATATTAAAAATACAAAATACATATCGAAAGGTATTTCAAATAAAATACAAAATGTTTTTTACTAAAAGGCATTTAAATGCCAAATACAAAATAGGTATTTTGCATTTTGTACTTGCATTTTAAATAGAAGTATTTCAAATAAATCGCATCTCTGTATATATGTAATATAAGATCATACTTAGAAGCTCCATTCATACTTAAAGGAGAGTAGGTGGAAGAAAATTAAATATCTTGGCCAGGTCATCAAAATATCTAACCCATTCAGGGTGATTAATTGGTGATACTTTTACAAAAGACCACCCTATTTTTTAATAAGTCACATCTTTTTCTCAGGGACCTACTTATTTTATTTGATCTCATTACATTTTGTGATGAGTGCTCAGCATATTTATTTGGAGAAAAGAAAAACAATGTTGCTCACATAGTATTTCAGAAGAATGATCTCCCTAACAACCCACTTTTGGCTTGTTATGCCCATTTTGTAACACCATGTATAGGTATGAAACAGGTTTTTGGAATACCAGATATCAAAATGTCACGTGATTAAAGTATTATTTTCTCTGGCACTCCCTTTGTGATGTAAGCCTAGGTTGTACTATTTTCTTTCTATTTTAAGTGAGCTCTATCTGAGACAGAATATAGAATTATGTTAATTAAAGAAATGAAAATACTTTCTATGTTATATATACATGTTTTATTGCCATATGGTAATGAAAGGCGACATTTTATACTCATTAGCAATAGAGTGTCACTGTACACCAAACTAAAACAAAAAAATGTGAAAGAAACACACTGAACAACCTTAGTTAATCTTAATTATGTAACATAAGAGCAGTGGTGAGCAGCAACTAGTTGAGTGAAGGAGATGTGCCATCATCCCACAGTAAGTCTATAGAAGGCCACTTGGTTTGCAGGCAAGTAAGGAGTGGGTCGGGTGAGGCGGCCCTCAGTGTGCATTCTAGCAGTGCAGCACGACCTCGCCGGTACAGTACATGCCCCCCTGCATTGGATCGTGGCAAGCCATTGTAATGCAACAAGGGAAATGTGTCTGGTCCTCTATCACTACAAGGGAAAAATTCGTCCATAAAAGCACTCAGTAATATTATACCCAAGTTCTCTGCATCCAATTTTCTCCTCATAACTTCTACATACTCCGGTTCGCTGACCAAATCGGCTGCACATAGTACATCTTGCAAAGCTGCCGAAGGAATGAAGTTGTTACCTTCAGGGTCAAATGAGCGAAAAATGCGCTCTGCTGACTCTGCTGCCGTCTCGGGAGCAGCTAGCCTTCTTTCTGGTGAGAACAATACAGTAAGATGTGTTTCTGAGGCCAACACCCACACAGGGTTCTTAGGATTTTTGTAAAAGGAACCCACTGTGCAGTACTGCATGTGTTCCATTATTGTCAAAAACCCTATCTCATTCTGACTTTCAATACCTTTTAACCGAAGTCCTCCAACATCTTGTTCATGGTCCCATACATGTGCCACAGCACGCCCACTTAGCATCAGATTAATAAGCCCCTGTGATCCATAACCATATATAGAATGGATGAGAGGATCTGATAGTTCCGCTAGCTCATCTTCCACAGTCTCTACACCCTTGCTGAGTATTACACTGTACAACAAAAGAAGGACACCATATTTATCCTTTAGAACACTAATGTTTCTATTATAAAAGTTTTCTACTTCAGATAATGTTACAAACTGGAGCACATTGAGTTGCTGATGAAATTGCTGTATGAAATCACTGGATTCTTGAACTGGAACTGATGATGAACTTCCTTCAGATTTTTCCCTATTCCTGTACACTGCTACATTGTACTTAGGTGCTACACATTGTCCTAATATCGTACACACAGCTCTGACAAGTAAAGAATCACATTTTTCCGTAGTAAGGTCCTGCAAGTTGTGTCCTGGTGTCTCAGACAGCAGTATCTTCAGTAGGAAACCCTGCACCGGCGCTATGGCAGCGCAAGGGCCTCCCTCAAGCTGCACGAGCGCGCTGGGCTCGTCTTCGCTGAATGTGAACCCCTGTGACCAGCGTCGGAACACTTCTTCCTTTACTGCGGAACCCCATAGCAGGCGCCGCGTGCGTTCTAGCTCTGTGTCTATAACGGGCGTCGTAGTCGCGGCATCCGCTTCTTGCTCCATTATGTGCTGAGCGGGCTCGCCAGAACTTTTCATCGATCAAGACCCGACATGTGTTAACTATATGCCGCTTGCGTTCGCTTACCGTAGCCCAGGAATTGACTACTGCTATGCGATTTATTTCGAGTATGTCACAAGGCACATTTCAATAATATATTATTTTGTCCACTTTGCCGATAATAACTAAATATTGAAGGAAGGCAGGCTGCCAAATACAAATGTAACTAATAAAGTACATGGATAAAACGAGAAAGCTTGCAATGAACAACGTTACAAGGCTGCCATTTTTAAGAAAAATATTTTTTGATGGAATATAAACTACAAAGGTACAAATTCAGTCAGTATACATTTTTTGATAACAGGATATGAGATATTCTTTTACTTTAGTAAGAAAGAGACGGAAATAGCATAGAGTATTTATTTAATTCGGAACGCAGGTATAAACAGGTTAGTCCTAAGTTGACACCAATTTTACCAATCATTCTGTTTTTGGCCCAATAGTGCATCACTACTTGGTTGGTTGTGTTCCAAATCGTACAGTAATATCGAGTCCGAGTCGGCACTGACATAACATAACACAGTCGACTCGACATCGACAACTACTTCTCGTAAAACTACTAAAACATAACTTTTCATGACTTTGTGTTCGTTCGTTTCGTTCGCCGTGTCTTGCTTGTTTGTACCGAGAAGTTGTTTTGTTGTGGAATTTTAAGTTGCTAGGCTAGAACTTTGGAATATAAAATTTCGTGATATATATCATACAGTCATATATGTGCTGTTTCGAAAAAAGTTTATGTGGACGTAAACGATCAACTAATTAAATTAAGTCAAACTATTAACAGTTTGTATTATGTTTAATATATTGTTAAAAGTGTTGTTTGAGTGGAAATTGTGTTAAAAAGGCGTACAAAAAATGGATTGGCATACAAAACCCATTAGATGGCGCGTCTTCAGTAATACATTCGGTAATTAAAGATTTTCAATACTTTACTGGAACTTGTTATAATTAAGATAACTGTAGAAAAACCTACTGCTTGCCATGGTTAAGGTTTAATTTTATCACAATAAATACCATATGTTGATGGTCCGGTATAATGTTTTAACTGATTTATTTAGTTTTGCATTAGATTTAGCTCTTTTGCATTCTCTGGGATAAATTTATTATTTATAGAATGTAAATTCGTAGAAAGGGTTGAAAATGTTATATTTTGAAGCTTTGATGTCTCCTTTTATGACTATAGTAAGGCAGGCAGTTAAGTTTCTTATCAAGCCTACCAAGCACCATAGTATGAAATGCAGTTCACATAGAAAAAAGGATATTAAAGTCAGTGTATATTTTGGAGATAGTTCTTCTAATTAAAATTGATAAAAATCTGTATTTTTTCAACCCCATTCATATATTACACTTGCCTTGTTGTCCCCAAACTAAATAAAACTTAATAACTGTAAAAAAATGAAAATTTGTTCACTATTTTTGATGCATGCTCAGATAATACTTTGTTAAGCCTTGACTATGTTTGAGTAAGCAGTACTCTGGAGTTCCCATTTTACTATAAAAAAAAACAAATAATTTTACATGACCTCTGCCATAAATCTACACTAATATTATAAAGAGGAAAACTTTGTTTGTTTGGTTGCAATGAATAGGCTCAAAAACTACTTGACCAATTTTTAAAATTCTTTCACCATTCGAAAGCTACATTATCCACGAGTAACATAGACTACATTTTATTTTGAAAAAAAATAGGGTTCCGTAAGATATTTGGATTTTTTGGACACAAACTGAAAAAAATTCAATTAAAGAAGTTACTTATTTTGCGTACGCTGCCTAAACTACAAAAGATAGAACCATAAAATGTTATAATTAATTGTAGATCTTATAAATATCTACAAAAAAGTACGCGACACACTACCTATCTATAATTGAAACAACTTTTGATTTTCGGATATTTTAATCCGAAATCAAAATATCCGAAAATCAAAAGTTGTTTCAATTATAATGTGCAATCGTGAAAATCTTAGAAAATACTATACTACCTATCTATGTCGAGTGAGGCTCAACAACCACATAATATATATAAAAGAAAGTCGTGTCAGTTACACTATTTATAACTCGAGAACAGATGAACCAATCTGGCTGAAAATTGTTGGAGAGGTAGCTTAGAACCAGGAAAATGATATAGGATATATAACATCACGCTAAATACTGTAGGGGGTAAACAGTGAAAATATTTAACTCCATCTGTGCGAAGCCAGGGTGGACCACTTGTATTTTATATATTGTTTCCTGAGTTAAAATTTGTTATATTTTTGTAATGAAATAGCTATGTATGTATAATTTCCTTAGCTGTTATTTACATGCATACAATGTATGTCATATACTCATGCCATTGGTTCCCATTGGGGTAGGCAGAGACTATTAATTGCCACTTTGTACTACACTGGGCAATTTCTCTAGATTTATTAACTTACATCTAATGGATAAGATCATAATTCTTGATCCAAATGTGTCCTTCCTGGTCTCTTCTATTTACTGTATTTACATTAACTTCCACTTTGGCTCTATAAATCTCTTGTACCAATTAACTCTAACATCCATCAAATCTATCGTATCGGTTTGTTTACATTGTTTTTAAGTTATACATTTAAATGCTTTTGTTTTATTTTAAATTAATTTTTCTTTAGTGTTAGGTTTAAGTTTTATTATTTTTGTGTTGTATTTAATTTGTGCCATATTTGAGGCAAATAAACTTTATTCTTCATCTTCTTTGTGCCCATAATAACTGAACATTCCTTTTTCTGTCTTTTTTACAAAATCAACCTTCACACCAAACCTTTTTAAAAATCACACTATTTCTCACTTAATCACATAACCACGACATTTGCCATCCAGAGTAAACAAATTTCCCAGTTATACAAACACCTTCACTTGTTTCACTTTTTTTATTGTCAATCTCAACCATGCATTGTTATAGCTGTTATTTATGCTTTATTATTATTATGTATGGACCAAATCTGCTTTTTGAGGAGAATCAGTGAAAACCAAAAGGACGACTTAGAGAAAGCATATATGAGAGGATAAGAGAGTATTTGTGGGAATAGTTGTCCAAGTTTGGCTTGGAGAGTTAACTAAAACATGCATTGGTATCAGTCTAAGAGGATTCCAGTGCATGTGTAGGATGTCTCTTGTCTCTTGGGGTGTCTGTGTCTGTGGGTCTTCAATTTGATCGTGGATGACTGTTTGACAAAGTTGCCTGAAAATTAATATAGACTGAGAGTGGATTCATCATTAAATGCCTCTTATAAGCTGATAATCAAGTGTTACTTGTATCATCAGCAGATTTTTGTAAGAAAAGTAATGAGGGTTATGGTGCATAACACCAAAACCATGGTTTTTGAGAGAGAGATAAATATGACAAAATGTGTGATTGAAAATCAATTTCAAGTAAATGGAACAAGTGAAAGAGTTCCTATATCTGGAATGTTTGTTTACTAGGGATGGAATATATGATGAAGATATTGAAAAAACAGTTAAAAAGGTTAATGCAGTAAATGGAGCAATGAGCAGTTGAATGACCAGTGTCTGTAAATGCCCGGATGACTGTGTATGATGCTGTTCTTGTTCCTACGCTCATTTATGGCAGCTTGGGTTGCAGTTGTGTATGTTGGGTATGGCAGAAATAGCATGAGAGTAGAGTTAATGCAGTAGAGATGAGGTCCCTCGATTCGTTAAAATTCGTTAAAATGCGTTTTAACTCAAGTGGTCATAAATATGTGTTCGAGTGGGTTTTGAAAAATTAATAGGAATGCGGCTGTAATTTGCAACTTTTGTAGTGTCCTTTTCTGGGGACTTTGGGTATATTAATAAATACGAAAATTTAAATTTTATCGCTTGAAATCGAAATGCTCATGGTGGGATAATACATCTCATGGTACGAGCTAAAGCAATTGTGTTCCAATCAAAAGATGAAAGTTTAAAAAGCCATTAAGGCGCAAATAATAATCGTGACGAAAAACAATAGCTAATATAATTAGTGTATCGTTTGACGGTCGCGCGTTTACGTACTCCATTACTCCACGGCACGGTCTCGTCACGGTCACGTCACGGCGGCTTGTACTCGTTAGCGGCGTGACGTTGCTTTGTGATCTTCGATATTATTACCCATGCCTACGACATGTTCACCGACGACCGTGATAGCTCGGTGGGTAGAACACCGCTTATCGTGCAGAACATGAGGGTTCAAATCCTGTGTAATCTTTTCTATAGCCTCTAATCATACTAATTATGCAAGGAATTCTACAATGGTTCGCCTTGCCAATCAATTTAATAACCTCTTTGGTGAAACTGATCCTTTTGCTTCTTCAAAGGCCAAATTCCGTTTCGACGTTATTAAGACGTTAGATAATAAATAGAGGGAATAAGTGAATCACACACACACACACACACATATAAATATATATATATATATATATATATATATATATATATATATATAACACAAATCAATCATTCAATCATTTTACACATTTTATGTTACAACTTTTCTTGCATATCTGTATGTACTACTGTTTTTTGTATCTTCTGTGGATGTCTGTTATTGGCTTTTTCATTGTATTTATCTAATTGTAACTTACATGTTTATGTGCTGTTGATGTCCCTAATAAAATAAAATAAAAATAAAAATAAGGCTCATGACAGGCTACACCAATTTGTCTTTTCTAAAGTCATAGGTGTGGTTAATTTATCATGGTTATTAATGGCGAGGAAAACGTTGTGAGGAAACCAACATAGCCAAGTTGTACTTTGTCATGTGAAAGTGTATTCGTACAAAATGGCAATAGGCCTGCCCCCTGTCACGTGAATACACTGTCCAAGCAAAACGTGGGTAGTCTGAACACCAGGTGACAATGTCAGGTAATGTTCAGAACTATTATTACTCTGCCAACCGCTTCGGGGATATACGGCGTGAACGTTGGAGTTTATTATAAGTTGGTACCACTTCTAAGCTAAGTTGGTACTCAGAGACGCTTCTCATTTCTAATCCGACACTACATTACTGCAGTTTAAGAAATATTGTTATACGAGTGATGTTTAATTCAAGTACTCTGTAGGCGTAGTAGAAGTTTCAATCGAAATATTCCTGTACGTTCAGAATGACAGAGTTTCTTACATTAGTGATAAAATAAATAATCACTTTATGCTCATTGTACCTTTGCCACTTAAAAAGATAAACATTTCTTTTAACCATTTTATTCATATCATGATCCAAATATTCAAATCAAATCAAATCAAAATCATTTATTTCGGATTATTCATCCATATAGTTGTTAGTAATCACAAAAACTTAAATACCTATGTTAGTAACAAAAATAACATTTAAAATTAAATATTACTTCATTGGCAGTTTTTAAGAAAACCAAAGCGCACTAAATAGGCGACGCGTTATGTTACATGTACATACTCATTTGAAAAAAATATTGACACATAAGTGTATTCATTGCGGTTTCTTTCACAACCTGACCTGAGTCGCCGCGGCTTTACTCAATTAACAAAACTTTGCTTAGAAACTTTGATCTTTAGTGTGTTAGCACCAGCATGTATTTTGACAATGAACTTAAGAGTGTAAATTTCATTAGAGCTTCTAGTGAAACTGTGAGCATAATCTATGATAAACTTCAATGTTGTCTCGGCAATTTAATATCAAATAGTTACATTCAAATATTTACTTTCTTTGCTTATCCTTTGGTTTAAAGAGTATCATTTGAACAAAACTGTCTCATCTCTATAAAATTTCTTGTACGGCAGTTTCGTGTCGCGTCCTTACAGTTATGGTCGGAGACATTGTCGTGACGCGAGACCGGCGTCCCACTTGAGTGCGGTTGCTATACCAACATCTGTGAGCGAGGAGAGGTACAGGACGGGACAGCATTATTTCACATGTCATTTCGGTTTCTATGTCTACAAAACGGTTTATCATATTAAATGTAATGCATTTGGAGTGTCTTATTAATAACAAAAAAAAACGTATTTTCGTCTGTCTGTCTGATTGTTACGAGTATTCTGTAAAACGGCTGGACCAATTTAACGGGACTTTCAGTCTCACATAGTTCATGTAGTAAAGTTTCTGGTGATTCGTACAGATAGGAGTTTGCTGAGACTGAGACACATCGACTTGATAGTGTAAAATTATATTATTTCACATCAAAAACAAAGTGTAATTATGCTATAAATAATGACAACGACCAAAGTCAAATTGATAAGATACTTATCACAAGATCCTTAAATGAACAAACAGTAAAAAAAAATCTGCCGTAGCTTTGTACTTTGTTTCTCGTTAAGTCTGAGAAGCTCGTTTGACGGAAATTTAATTCTATTGTAAGACTATCAGTTTCCTGGAATGCTAATGACATAAAAAAAAGCGTTGAAGTCAGTTCCTAGCCACGCTTTACAAATATTTTCGATACAGTTTTATGCATCATTCATGCAGTCATTCGTTGTATGTTATGAGTAATTCAGTCGTGATGTGTGAAACCAACCATTGTAGAAGGTACTTACTTTTAGTTTGATACCATGTCTTTGCAAAGACCAACCTTTTTTAAAAAAAAATTTGAATATCAACATTTTACACTTCTTCTTCACAGCCTATATAAATTCATTTTAGTAAGCCCCACAGAGTGGTGCGAGCTTACCCTATATAATAGGGTGCTTTTGCCAAAGTCGACCACGCTGGCTAAGTGCGGGTTGGCACTTACAATTGATCAGTGGTTTTGGTTTTGTAAAACCTAGTTCAGTCACGCGCTTGTTGTTTGGTTTAAGTCAGACAATTTTCATAATATTAATAATTATGTGCATATTCAACCTCGGGTGATTATAGCAAAAGTTGCATGAAGTCTTTCGTAACGATCCTAATGTCGAAATAATGTGCTTCTAAAGTCATTGTGTTTGGCGCAAGGACCTCCAACCGGTAGTGTGACTCAGCTTCAGCAGTGACGGTGTATCGCTCGTGACGTCACCGCACCGCTAGGCCCTGCCCCGCTGCGCAGGCGCACCGACCGTCGCGCCGCAGCTTACACAACTCTAGCTTTGAATACCAAACAATGCTTTACGTTTTGCAATGGAGGCAGAGGTCCGAGGTTGTTCTGCTTAATGTGTGCCCGGATGGAGGAGGGACGCGTGATGAAAGATCTGATTTAAGCCAGTTTAAAAAAGCATCTGCAACACACATATAAAGTAGATTATGATGCAAGTCAGCAAAGTTAGTCGTCACGTGAGGTGGCTACTATCCCTAAACCGAAGGCGAGTGCTCTAAAATAAGTGCAGTAATGACTAATTTGAGTCACAGGTTATTTATTCAACACATTAACCACAACTAGAAATGTTATTACTTGTTATTATCGTAAAAGCTAATAGTCTTAGAACATTAGTTACCGAAGGAAAAGAAAATTACGGCTATAAGTTTTTAGGAGACTGAAGATTACGTTAAAAGTTAAATACGATAGATTTTGCAAATCATAGAATGAAAGAACATGTATGAAAATATTGATGGATGTGCACGAAGCTAGAGAGGTTTGCAGGATCGTATAATGTGGCGATCGATAGTCTCTGCCTACCCCGATGCGAACTAACGTCGTGAGAATATGTTGGTATGTGACTTATTAGATTACTACTTATCAAAAATGGTAAATATACAAGAAAATGTTAGTGTATTGTAGTTAGTGTATAGTGTTATTTTAACTGCATTAAAAACACACAATAAACAACGTGGCATTCGTTTCTGACACGGTTAAATGCTAAGTTTATATTTGAAGCTGTCACGTGACCGCATACGAAGTACTCTGCTCCGATTGTTGTACAGAGATTATCGTTTATCTTCACGACCTGGCATGCTGACAGTGGATCCATTCGTTGGCAGAGTATGAATTGTTGGTTTCAATTAAATCATCATTTAGCGCAGTTCTCGTTTTGAGATAACTGTTTCTTTCTACATATCAGTTGCGCTTCGTCAGGTTCAGTTTTCACGGTCGTTGTGCTGGCAAGGTGAACGTGGATCGTGAGATTGTGGTGTGAGGAGATGAGAGGATCAGAGGAGTTGTCTAGTAGTAAGGAGGAAACAAATTTAAATTTTTCGTTCTACTTACTCGTAGCATATCACAAACGAGATAAATCTCTTCATTTTCATAAATATAAATTTTTGTAAGTTCGGGTTCAATTGGTATTGGAATTGCATATTGATATAGTTCGGCTGACATATATTTAGCAATTAAATATTTGCGTTTATGCTGATTTATTTTTAAATACTTACTTACTTTTACTTTCCATAGAATTCTAATACCACGATGTTATTGTGATTAATTATGCGCATTTGTTAATTAATTCTTGTTACTACTGATGCATTGTTAAAATGTTGTATTACCGATTTTGTATTAGTCGAAGTGCAAATAACGAAAATCGTATGTAAATGGCGGGTAATTGCGGAAATTACTTATATTTGATAAAACAGCCTTGTTGGTACAACACTGCACCGGGGTGTCGGCCATGAAACCAGCAAATCATTGCCACTACAGTAAAACACACTTTATCGGAAATAATTTGTTTACAACATGCATCTTTTTATTGCTACGTAGTATTATAGGCTGCCAGGCGACTAAACGGTTTGGATCTGTCAAAGTATAAGCGAAACGTTTACAAACCCCCTCACTGACGGTCATTTATCTGATACCAATTTTGCTCTCATTGACAATTTTTTCACTCAAATTATTTTTACTGAACGTTTGTACACATGTTTAAGGGTTTTAGTCCAGAATTATGTTTAGATAATAGTCGTAGGTATGTATCTGCATATAAAAGAAATAGGCAGAATTATTACCACATATTATAACATTGCTGTATAGTGTCGGCTTAGAATAGCACTACCCCATTTCTTCCGGTGGGTGTACGTAAAAGGCGACTAACGGTATGGGGCTTTTAAGAGATTTTTGGGCGATGCGGTTGGAGACCCATCACCAACAACCTTTATCTCACCATCTTTTCCCCACGCAACTTTCCAAACGTGGCTGAGGAATTTCTAATTCCTTAGCTCTGGCTACCCCATCTAGGGATTTATAGCCGTGAGTGATACTTCGCCAGCCAAGTTATTACTTTGCCCTGTTTTCTTTCAAAAGTTGACCCGGTCTGGCTCATTGTGTATTTATAATAATTATATTTTATAACTAGTTGTTTCGCTAGAATTGCCCATTGTGATCCAAGTATTCCGTATTGTGCTTTTCTCAAACCGGAGATTCGCTCCTTGCACATGTAATGAAATTATATGCCTTTTTTGCATTCCATTGCAAAGGAATATTGAAGTTTTTTTATTGTTCTTTATAGGCGAAATTACCAATAAAACTATTAAACTATCACATTTTCACACAACTTTTATATGGACTGGATAGTTTTATGACTGATTACGAGAATACAATACGTAATTTTTAAACATTTATTAAGTAGTAATTGGCTCGACTCTGTGCAGTCTTTCTGCTAATTTATGAATGACGCACAGATTGTTGGATTTTTATAAACAATACAGGTATAACTCTCCCTATCGATAAATTCTCATTATAGCATAATCATTAAGAGTGCTTTCCATTCCGACGCAGTGACTCATAAAAAATGTGGTAGTTCATTGAGTGTCACGGTCGAGAGCCAGATAGTATGTGACGGTGGGCCCCGCCCCGTGACACCTGTCACCAACGGTGTGACGTCACGGTACTGCACCTGGAACACTGGTCCCGGCTGGTGGAATGGCGCACCTGTGCCTCTGTCTTTCTCGTTGTCTGATTGGGCGTGGCGAGTTGTATACTACTTTTCAAATGTTAAGTTATTTGTGTCCAAATATTTATTGGATCGATAAAATGAACTTAATATTCTATTTTTTCTAATTATGGTGTTGAGAAGCGTAAATGGTGATTAATTTTATTGCTAAGTGTCCAGTTACCAACTTACGTTCCTTTTAATATATAAATCATTCGCGAAAATGAAAATATAGTTTACTTTAGCCAACGCCAGCTTGTCATACCGCAAGGAGTTTGCACCAAGAAGAAACGGGGACGACAGCCGCGGCAGCAAAGTTCTTATCTCTTTCTTTTAATAAATAACCACTATTTTGTTTACTGCAATACAATACAACAATGTACATTCCGAACTCGATACTATTTAAAATAAACACACATTTAACTACATATTACTTTTGTAAAACAAAGCGTTTCAGCCCAGTCTCTTTGGAAAAAAATGATATGTTAATATCATGTGATTTAAAAATAATGCGTAGATAAATCCCGATTATAATGTATAAAAATTGTTAATTATTTTTATACGATAAATCTAATGCGGAGTTTAATTATATAACTAAAATCACGTAAGTCAATGTCAATAAACCTACCATATATCTAGTGTTCCACCTGCTCGCCGGTATGGTGGCAATGCCAAGGTCATCACCCGCTCCCGCCACGCTCCTCGTAATGTGCGCTCCACTGTTCACCTCCACTCACGTCTTCAATGCCACTCCATTGTTACTTGGCCGCCACCTATGGTATGCACTGGCCATTGAAATATCACATTTAGAACGACTATTTCACATTTAGCTGCCTAGTTGGTTATTGTATATATCATGCCATCAGTTCTCAATGGGATGCAGATACTATCGATCACTCCTTTGTACGACCCGGGCTATCCTCTTCACTGTTAATGTGCTGCATATGTTTATAGAACTTATCCTGAGCCCACCTAGGTTCTATTACTGACTAAGGTTATTTTGTTGACATTTATAATGATATTTTCATTTAATACATTGTCTCCAAAAATACATCAAATCATTTATGAATTCGGAACACATACATGATCCCGAAGATACGATTAAGTACTGAAAACGTGTTGGTTGTTGCTACCCCTTTTTGGGATCTATGGCCGTGAGAATATGTTTGTATGTATAAATATCATAGAAATAGTATCATTTACGATGTTTTTATTTTGAATATCTCTTGTATATGTTAGCCACGCATAAGAAACAATATCGGATATGAGTAAAGTATGAAATATGCAATGTTGGTCGCACACACAACTAGTGTACGTAGCATGCATAGCAATCGGTCCACTCTCAAAGTCGTGAGTCAACCGGTACCGAATAGTAATCAAAATCACTACGGCAAACCATACTGCATAGTGTGGTCTGCAGACATTTCCATACAACACTTCCTTTACACTACTTTTATGTCATTAAATTGTTGAAGTTAGAGTTAGATAAAAGATGCTTCTCTGTTTCTTTCAACGAGGAGATTGCAATCCATCGATAACTTATAAAAAGGATAAGTAAACCAAAATAATATCTTTGAGTAACATCTGCGGAAGTAACCGAAAATTTAATTAATCTTCAAACGAATTTTCTCCACTGTGATTAAAAGTTTAAATCAGCAAATATTCATCTTTATATAAATTGCAGTAACCCACGTCTTACCACGGGTGTTGAATTAGGGTTTGGGTCGACTTAACAGATTTTATTCACTACCAAACATATTCTCTTAAACAATCTTTTCCCCACTAAACTTGTAAAAGTTGGTGAGGAATTTCTAATACTAAAGCTCTGATTTTTAGCTATGAGTATATCTATGTGATCATCTCCCATAGTCACATGATATGACATCTAATGCGAACCACAAAGTTAATCTATGACAAAAAAACCAGTATGTTCTGCACTGTGTTGTGATAAAAAAGAAATCATACATAAATTACTTGTGTCTCGAAGTACTACAATATGAATGACATGTTTTCATTTTAAATATTAATAATATTATTGATTGCACGACTGGGTTACGACATGCACTACTGTGGTACGAGAACATAATGTACTTTTCAAATAAATTAACTCATGAATGGTTTCTATGGTTGCAATGGTCGCTTTGTGATCTTCCTGCTCAATGTTCCTTTGCATATAAGATTTAGATCCTATATAAGATTTTTGCTGTGTAGTGTCGGCTTAGAATAACACTACCCCATTTCTTCCGGTGGGTGTACTGGCGACTAACGGTATTGGGGCTTTAAAGGGATTTTTGGGCGATGTCGTTGGAGACCTATCACCAACAACCTTTATTTCACTATCTTTTCCCGACGCAACTTCCAAAAGTGGCTGAGGAACTTCAAGTTCCTTAGCTCTGGCTACCCCTTCTAGGGATTTCTAGCCGTGAGTATATGGGTATTTCTTATTCTTACATGTTTTCTATGTCCGCGTAAGAATAGCATTTGTTTTCTGAGAAATCTCAAATTGTATCTGCTGATAGGGTTTCGTACTTATTTAAATTTCTTTGCTCAGTAAATAATATTATGGTAAATATAGTAGATTATTTTATTTAAAAAAAAATATACGCAAAATGTCATGACCGTGGCGTGTCCGTTTTCCAAAATATTGTGTGTATATGAAGGTTTATATTAAAAAAATATATATTTTCGCTAAATTATTTTCCTAATAGTTTCTTTTTTAGTTGTTTATCTTTATTTAATATAGATATTTAAGCTATTTCTTATGTATATCACTAAAATTTCAGCATCAACTTTGTCCGCAAGGTTTCGCGTCTCGACCGTAGAACTGGATAAAAAAATCCCGTAAATCAAAACTATAAGTCGTTGCCTGGTATTCTTTTTTTTAAGTATTTAGCCCGGCATCACCAATCTATTTGTCTTTTCGTTGATAGCAGGGATCCTGTATTGACTGACTTTTTTCAATTTAAATGTAATATATTTTAATCCGTCAAGCATACCGTAGTTTCGGATTTAAAGGTAAGTTCTTATGTTTTACTTATAAATTTTTGTAATATGTTGTCAAAAGCCGTATACTTACTGCATAATTTTTTTTGTTGCTTTTGCTTCATGTTTTTTCAGGTTTTGATGGGAATGGTCGAAAATTTTCGCGACCATAGGTGTCTCGACCGCAGGTTTTTCAATTATTTTTTGCTACGGTCGCGACAAAAACAAACACGGTCGAGACATTTATGTTTTAGGCCTTACGCCTACGGTCATGGTGATATTTAATATTGTTTTTTGTAATAAATAAAGAATAGTAATAATCCCCACATGAGGTTTTCATGAACAAAAAAATATATGTAAATTATTGTTTTTGGTATTGATAAACTTAGTTATTTTTCAGTTGAGTTACTTATCAATATAAATTTAAAGAAAAATAGAGTTTTCACATCAAGTTTTATATTTACACAATTCACATGCTATTTTTTTACAACCTATATATACTATTTTTACACTTTTTAAAGCATTTATTAGTTCATTATTTTTATGATACTTATATTACTGACAACAATGCCTTATCTTTTTTTAGAAACGAAGAATAAAACGAGAAGATGCTCGTAAACGTAGAGCAAGAAGCAAATACAAGTCGCAAGAGGAGACAAGAAAAAAATACTATGGATGATATGATATACTTTGAATGATTATATTACCTTACAGACTGCAATAATAAAATAGTATATTTCATTACTAGTACGGAATGGCTGTCATTGCAAAGAGTTCCGACAAATGTCTACCCGAGCCGAAGGCGAGGGTTGACAGTCGGAACGAGTTGCAATGACGGTTCCGTACGTGTACTGAACGACTATTTTTAATACAGTTGCGAAAAAATTAAGCAATTTAACAAAACAACTAAACTCCCAAAGATTATTTCTGGAAAATGGCGACATTTTTTCTTCACTTATCAGCCAAGTCTTATGTATAATTTTTTTGTTGATATGAAATGAAAATGAAATTTAATGAGTTATAATGTAATGAAACCTAACCTCACTAATTCTATCAAATCATTAAATCAGATATCGAAACAAATTAGTCGATTTTGCCTATTATTTTGTTGTTGTTGATTCATGTTAATACGACCTATGCCACGTATTAACATGAATCATAAAAACTTCTTTGATTTTTTTAGTAAAATCTTTATGGTTGGTTTTTCTTTAAAATAGACATTATTTTGACAGTTGGGAAAGAAAACGCACTAGTGCGGGAAAGGTAAAGAAAAAGCACGAGTGTGTAATAGCCCACTTCCCGAACGCTATACGTCCCTGTAATACGCCACTTTTTGAGCAATTGTATTAAAAAAATACATGTAATTGGTAGTTTTATTAAAATAATTCAGAATTACTCTGTTACTCACAATTCACTACACAGGTAAAGACCACAAGCCATTGCTCAATTCAAAGAAGCGTTATGTAGATCAGTGAGGAAAGACTTTGTCCAGAGTGGCCATGCGACAGGCTTATTACTGTCACAGAATTTAATAGTAACACAATAACCTGTGTGTCAGGATTGTTTGTTATTGTCGCGACCGTACATGCCATTTAGGCGACCGTATCTGTTATTTTCAAGACCGTAGATGATATTGTCGCGACCGTACCTAATTAACTTCATGCAGCCTAAAAATCATTAGGTTTCAATGCATAAATAAGTAGGTTATTTATAATATAACATCGGTACATTAAACAAACCAAACACATAAAACAATACAATTTGTATTTAAATATTCATACGTGTATGAAACTCTTAACAAATCAGTCGCGACCGTAGCAACAAAAGTCGCGACCGTAGCTTTTTCTCCCTTTTTCCCCCTTTTCCCATTTTTATTAAGCTAAGCCACTATTTTTAGGGAACTTCTTTTGGTCTAATCTATAAGAAAAACAATATACTTTTTTGAAAAAAACATGTTTACAAAAATTTTATTATTTTTTTCATATGTGAGAAATACCCATATGTATGTATGTATGTATAAGATTTTTGTGTTTAGAGCATAATGATAAGTTTTTCTTGTGTCATATATGTAACGAAAGTAGCGGTGTGTGCTATTTGTTTAAAGCAAGCTTACATAATAGATGTTGGTGGGATCGATTTAGGTTTTGAATTACTATTCTGTAGATATTACTCTTTCCCAAAACTACTTCGAAAACATGACATACCAGAATCGCGGAAACGGATAATATAATAAGTATATTAAAAGCCTTTAAAGTACAAAATTTTATTGTGGTAAGGAATTCTATTTCGACAATATATTTCATGATAGACGAAGACAAAGAATCAATCATCTTAGGCGACAGAACCCGTGACGCTGGTTTTAGAAGCGCACCGTCTATCTTCTAGACCACGGACTGAG
>OY755172.1:102599-139377 GCA_963576735.1 Bedellia somnulentella | reverse complement strand
ACGAAGTAAAGAAAAAATTGCCAGGATCGTAAAAAATGGCGATTAATAGTCTCTGCCTACCCCAATGGAAAATAACGACACGAGTATATGTAACAGATAAAAATGTGAACGTATATGATGATGACAAAACAAACACCACGAAAACCTTACTTGTCGTGTCTGGAGATGCAGGTGCCGTGCCGCAAGCAAGGTTCGTTGTAGCAATGGTCTTTAGGCGGGGTCCGCAGCACGTCTTTTCTATCTTTGCCTGCAAACATACGCCAATGTTATTCTATATCACAGTGAACGATGTCACACATAGACAGGTTATTATGTATCTTTATAATTGCTGATTTGAATACATACATGCATGATGAATGAATACATATAAGATATGCACTGGTTGAATTTTTCCTTAACGGATGAATACTCAGTTATGTTTTAAAATTAATAGAGGCATTCCTTTTATAATATATATATTAATATTCCAATTCAGTTAAGGAAAAAAATGTTGCTGAAGGTGTTACATATGAAGCAATTGTTTGTATCTGAAGTCGGTTTCTTCGTGCATTTGCCGAAGGAGTGGAAAAGAGATAGACGCATTTCTTATTCCGCACTCTTACTTTCATGCGTGCAGCCGACGCTCATAGGTTAATCTATTAAAACATTTTTTTATAATGAATGTAACAGTTGTTTTTGGCTTAGCAACGTGCTGACAATAGGCATGATGACAACAAGTAAATTTCATTGAAATAATTTGTGTGTATAGTATTACAAAATTCCTTATTCTAATACTCTGATTCTTTTCATGATTAAAATCAAGATGAATATTATAATCGATAAAATAAAATCGCTAAATACGGCAATCCGCCATGAAATGTTGAACGCCAATCATAGCGCATGACGTCACGTTAGAGTTCTTTCTCTTTGTTTACATTTGAATTACTTAAGATAATACACACTCGTTCGCTTTTTTAATTAAATACGCCGTTATTGTTTTGTTATTAACTTCAATTTCTTTTTGTGTAAATTTATTGCGCTTAATTCAGTTATTTCCATAACATCCATAAAGGATTTACAAAGGCTTCCAGCGTAACCAAGAATCGACTTGGTAATGCTAGGAACCTTTCTGGCATCAAACAAAGATTTCTGTCCAGCAGAATTTAGAAATGTTAAAACTTTCATGTAAGTATTGTGTATAATACAGTTAATTAATTATTAAAACCATAAAAATAAATGGCTATTGTACATATTTCAGTATAACATTCAATATTATAATTTGAGGTTATGTTTATGTTAAATATTTCTTTTCGCATTTAAATATTTACATATTTAGAATCTAGTAACTGAAAATGAAATTAAATACCTTTTTAATAGCTCATACATTAAGGATTTGATTACAGTAAGTAACAGTGAATAAGAGAATCATAACCTCCAAAAAGTTTGTATATCAATGTTTACTTCTTCCTATAAAATTAGCTTATAATGAATTTAGCAACAAAATTCTACAAATTAAAAGGAAATACTTACGTCAAAGTTATCTTCACAAAAATAAAGCTTTGCAAAGCCACTTCTTTCTTAATTTCTTATCGAAAGGAACGAAAATATATAACTTCTCATGAGTTTTTATGGACGTATGAGTACCCAGAGGGACGGAACACCACCTATATGCTTTTGAAGTCATGTTTTAATGTAAAAATTAGTGAAATGTCCAAATTAAATATGAATTGGATAATGTTTACATATACCGAATGTTCCTTGTACTCAATAGTGACGTAAGCAAGCGACGCCATGACACTTTGACGTGTTTTGGTGCAAATTTTAAATTTATGAATCAAAAACTATTTTTTAAGTACTAAACCTAAATTTTCCGCTGAAATATTATGTTTATTACAATTCATATATATTTCCAAATATTATAGAACAGTTTCTCAAAATTTGTCATCATGCCTATTGTCTCAGTGTGCTAGGTGATGCGTATGTAACACTCACAATCGTCCGTGGTGAGCGGGCAGGGGCCGAACAGCACGTTGGTGGCCTTGGCGCTGCGGCGGAACTCGAGCTGCGGCCCCTCCAGCATGCAGCCGCTGAACACGTTTGCCCACCAGCAGCGCCGCGCCCGCCGCCTCCAGCGCGCCGCCCGCCACCAGCTCCGCGTTCCACGTCACGTTGGCCAGCGCCACCAACTCCTCTGCACATATATTATGGTAAAAAGATCTGTTTATTTAAAAAATTATACAACTATTGGTACAAAAGAGACTTAAATTTAATCTTACAAATTAAAGATTGTGCCTGTTAAGCCTAAACAAAGTTTAAACTAATTTGGTAACTTCAATATTAAAATTGTGTTACATACATATAACTACTCACGGCAATTAATCCCTAGAAGGGTAGCCAGAGCTAAGGAGTTGGAAATTCCTCAGCCACTGTTGGAAAGTTGATTGGGGAATAGATGGTAAATTAAAGGTTGTTGGGGAATGGGTGGAGACCTATCGTCCAAAAGCCCCAAATACCGTTAGTCGTCTCTTACGTACACCGGTCATTGTGGAGATCCTTAGGGGGAGGTCAATGTCCAGCAGTGGACATCTACTGGCTGATGATGATAATATATTTAATGAATGAGTGCGGCATTCGTTTGTTTATTATGTTTACACAATAACAATGTTATAGTTTGTAAAAATAATGTTAAATCCCAACTATTAAATTATACTTACCAGCACATAAAGTCAAAATATTTTTTTTATAATATTACAGAATACCTTCATAACAATTAACATCGAACATTCCTTATAATTTATTATCATAACATAAAGCATTGAAGATCCTTTGTTTAAATAGAAAAGTGTATTGACACGTAAGAAGCAGTTTCTTAAGGAATTTTGTCTGTTTCTATCTCAAACTCGTAGTTAACGTCAATATTCTTCTTTAATAGCACTTATGTTTAACATTAAGTACACCATCATCGTCAGCAGATTGCAATAGATTTTGAGTCACTTAGTTAGAGAGTTACTTCCAGAAAAGAAATACCATACCAACTATGACTACCAGAAATTAATATATTAAAATGACAGACATATAAATTGACACACCTACATACCATGCACGTGAGAACAATGTCGCTAATTGACATAAACTGAAAGTGCCCGGCAATGACATGCGCAATATCGTATATACTTTCTACTTTTATGGAGTAAATCAACATACCAACAAGTCTCTCTTCTAATCTTCGTCGTCTTTCTAATCTTGGACATCTTTTTGTATTAAATTGACAAAAGTTTCGTTTTCTACTTTCAAACATACTTATCAAACAAATCATTTACTTAATACACGGCATCTCATCATTGGAACGGTATAGAAACATTATTCTTTACTTTAATGGGTACACAAGAGAATGAAAGGCGGCCGCGAACTGGAAGAATTACATTTTAAATATATCTTCCACAAAGTATACTGACAACTTTTTAGATTGTGGGAAGCCATATGGGATTGGGATAAAATCGGCCGTTGTATATATTTTTGGGAACTCAGAAGGGCAAGCACGAGCCGTGTTTAAACTAGTTATCCCGTGGGATAAAGCAGCCATCTCTTACGCACTTACTTAGTATCATATACTGCCATCTCATTCTAACCGTTATCGTGTCGATAAAATAGTGCTCGTGCTTGCCCTGCTGAAGCGGAAGTTCATCGACTGATATGAGAGACTTAAGAAAACATTTACTTCAATTAATTTTCTTCATCGCAATTAAATGCAATCAGCCACTGTCTAACTGTAGTTATCATTATCAAAAGTAGGCGTTAGAAATACAGCTATTCTTTACAAAATTTCAATGAGATAATTAATGAAGGCTATTTAGTAGTCGTTAGTTTGAATTTTTGACAATAGTTAACGCCTACTTTTCTCAAAGATATACAATGAAATGAACTTTAAATATTACCTGTCTCAATTATTACATGTCATCGTGCGATTCTTATTATAACGATAAAACTGTTATTTTTGTTACTACAAACTTTTAATATGTATCTTTTTCTATAATCTTCTATAATCTAGGTGAATTATTTTTACATATGTCGGTTATAAAACCTATTTTGGCTATTATATATTCATACAAGTTTTTTATTTCTTGTATAATAATCAGTACCATTCACTGCATTTTAATGAATCTGTTCCTTAAGCGAATTTCCAT
This sequence comes from Bedellia somnulentella, assembly GCA_963576735.1. Taxonomy (NCBI): domain Eukaryota; kingdom Metazoa; phylum Arthropoda; class Insecta; order Lepidoptera; family Bedelliidae; genus Bedellia; species Bedellia somnulentella. The sequence continues at coordinate 135,214 of OY755172.1, read as the reverse complement.
GTCTATCGGAAACTAGACAGACGTGGCCTCTTACAATTAGCTTCATTGAAAGACTCAGGCTCACCGAAAATCACGTTTTACTTCATGATCAACTCCACAACAGGAGTTGCAGACATATGTCGAAGAATTTCAAATATTATATATACCCAGTTAACATTGGGAGCAACATTACCCTAGAATCAAGGGCCGTTGGTGCTTTACTGACCCATGACATATGGGAAAATCAGGATGATTACGAACTGTCTTCCATTGGCAGATTGTGTCCTAACTAACAACAATTTAATCTTATATCCATATTTTCAAGAAAACCTCTTCAATTCCAACCCCGCATCTCCACCCCACAAAAACCCCCAACAAGGTGACTCACCATCGATCTGCAGCGCGAGTTGCGGCGGCGCGAGCTGGTAGCGCAGCGCCAGCCAGTGCCAGCGGTTGTCCAGCGTGCGGCGCGGCACGGCCAGCTCGCGCGGCGCCGCGCCCGGCCGCGCCCACGACACCACCACGCGCTCCAGCAGCGCCACCACGTGCAGCGTGTGGCCCTCGAAGCGCTGCGAGAATAGCTCGCCGCCTTATGGGGAGACATTACATGAGATTATAGTTTAGCTCCGATTTATCTTCACTTCATTATATGTAAGTTGAAGTGTGATAAAAATACACATATATTAGCCCCGTGTTGGTGTGATATGCTAAGTTAGTTTCACATCACACGTTTACTTGCTAACATTCTCTTTCTATCACATCTTAAAAAACTCACTTTAGATTTATAACAAAAAGTAAGTCTAATCTTTAGCGTGTTCAAAGACTATTCATAATTTGAATGTTTTTGTTCATGAAAAACTCATGTGGAGATTAATACTATTAAATAAAGGATACGGATAAGATAGATAAAGGATAAGGAGATCGCAAATTCGATCCCCGCCGGTGTAGAAAAAAAATTTTTTTGTAATAATCCCCACTCGAGGGATGCATGAACAAAAACATTCAAATTATGTGATAGCTAGGCGTTCTCAACATTTACATTCTATCTGAAAAGGTAGACAAGTGTCCTACCGAACTTGTAAGAAAATCGTAGGTAGGGAACCCAAACACTACTTAAAAGTGTAAAAAAAGAAACAAAGGATAGAAGACTTTCGCATTGACACTGTAGCTCAATTAGTAGAGCGATGGGGGCGTATACCCGAGATCGCGGGTTCGATACCCGCCGCCGGTGTCTCAATTTTTCTCTCCCTTGTTTTTCCTTTATTTATTAGTTAATAGGCTATGTAAAGTGTGTATTCTGACATGGTCTAAAACACCATAGCCCGAACTTATAAGAAAGAATGTGATTTATTTACTATCCGGCTAACTGACAGACTAAGTTTTGTCTATATTTAAACCAAGTTTGACTGTATTATCAGAGTTGCTAAGCAGTAAGGTGTAACAGTGAGGTATGGCAACGCACCGACACAACTCCGATAGCTGATGCCGACGAGGTGTTTGAGCGAGAGCGGCGCGGCGAGGCGGATGTAGCTGCTGCCGTTGAAGTACGCCTCGGGCCGGTCCGACGGGCCCGCCGGCTCCGCGCCGCGCGCGCTGCTCAGCGCCGCCAGCAGCAACACCAGACATGATGCTGGAAACATAGAAATATTACATTCAATTAATATGAATTAGTAGATACCAATTAGAGAGTGTGCTCAAAAGTCAGGCATCCAAAATATAAGGAGTAAAAAGTGCATGCATGAAAACTTTGATAGGTGTAAACGAAGCTCGAGACGTTCGCCAGGATCGTAGTGGCGATCAATAGTCTTTGCTTACCCCAAAGAAAATAATGGCATGAGTATATGTATGTATGAATTAATATGCATGCTTCTGGCAAACCAAATAAATAAATAATTAAAATATTGAAGGATTATATTAATTTAAGGATTAGGATTAAATTATAATAACTATTTATACGCATCATATAATCGTTTTCAGTGTGATTTGATCCACCGGAATTAGGTCCAAATTGGCCCTCATGAATTGTTTATTACCTGCATATTTTTGGATTAAAAACGCACGTTTGGGTAAGTAAGTATAGCATATACACCCCAGACAATAGCCGAACACTGTAAGTATAGCATATCAATTGCAAAAAAACTATATATTAAAACATTCCTAAACAACTACGTTTCAAGCAGAAAATTATGTTGGAATAGTCATTTTATGGTATTGTTTTACAATACCTGCCCTCTGTGCCTTATTTTTCGTCTTTCGAGCAACCCACGCTTTTTCATGAATTTCACCTTATATTGGGAATTATTTTTTACTTTTTAGTTAAATAGGCTAAAATTGGAAACGACCGACAACGAAACATAAAATATCCGCTAAAACGAATATAATAGTCTAAAAACTACTTGCGATATTTATTAGTTCCAAGCCGCACGCGACAGGTTGTAACATTAGTGCACAAATCGATTCGATACGAAATCTAGCGATTATTCGATTTGATGTTAGACACAGTGCCGGACCTAACGGGGATATTTTAATAACAATCCGCCATCATAACTTTCTCGGACGGAATATCTATTGTCTTTCGTATTATGAGAACTAGATTGCTGGAATAATGGCTACGGCTGATAATGATATCGAAAGTGGAAACTTTCATCACACCCGTCAATACCACTTAATTATAATAATTACATTATTATATCCAACACAATTAGCAGTGTGGTGTCGGCTTAGAATAGCACTACCCCATTTCTGCCGGTGGGTGTACGTAAGAGGCGACTAACGGTATTGGGGCTTTTAAGGGATTTTTGGGCGATGCGGTTGGAGACCCATTACCAACAAACTTATTTTCATCATCTTTTCCCCACTCACATTCCCAAAAGTGGCTGAGGAATTTCTAATTCCTTGGCTCTGGCTACCCCTTCTAGGGATTTACAGCCGTGAGTATATGTATGTATGTAAAAATCTTATATAGGATCTAAATCTTATATGCAAAGGAACATTGAGCAGGAAGATTACAAAGCGACCATTACAACGATGGAAACCATTCATGAGTTAATTTATTTGAAAAGTACATTATGTTCTCGTACCACAGTAGTGCATGTCGTAATCCAGTCGTGCAATCAATAATATTATTAATATTTAAAATGAAAACATGTCATTCATATTGTAGTACTTCGAGAAACAAGTCATTTATATATGATTTCTTTTTTATCACAACACAGTGCAGAACATACTGGTTTTCTATCATATCATGTGACTATGGGAGATGATCCTGTATACATAGATATACTCATAGCTAAAAATCCCAAAAAGGGTTGTGTCAATCAGAGCTTAAGAATTGGAAATTCCTCAGCAACTTTTACAAGTTTAGTGGGGAAAAGATTGTTTAAGAGAATATGTTTGGTGGTGAATAAAATCTGTTAAGTCGCCCCAAACCCTAATTCAACACCCGTGGTAAGACGTGGGTTTGTGCAATTTTTATAAAGATTAATATTTGCTGATTTAAAATTTTAATCACAGTGGAGAAAAATCGTTTGAAGATTAATTAAATTTTCGGTTACTTCCGCAGATGTTACTCAAATATATTATTGTGGTTTACTTATCCTCTTTATAAGTTATCGATGGATTGCAATCTCCTCGTTGAAAGAAACAGAGATGCATTTTTTATCTAACTCTAACTTCAACAATTTAATGACATAAAAGTAGTGTAAAGGAAGTGTTGTATGGAAATGTCTGCACACCACACTATGCAGTATGGTTTGCCGTAGTGATTTTGATTACTATACCGATACAATCGGTACCGGTTGACTCATGACTTTGAGAGTGGACCGATTGCTATGCATGCTACGTACACTGGTAGTGTGTGCGACAAACATTGCATATTTCATACTTTACTCATATCCGATATTATTTCTTATGCGTGGCTAACAGATACAAGAGATATTCAAAATAAAAACAACGTAAATGATACTATTTCTATGATATTTATACATACAAACATATTCTCACGGCCATAGAACCCAAAAAGGGGTAGCAACAACCAACACGTTTTCAGTACTTAATCGTATCTTCGGGATTATGTTATTTTGGAGACAATGTATTAAATGAAAATATAATTATAAATGTCAACAAAATAACCTTAGTCAGTAATAGAACCTAGGTGGGCTCAGGATAATAAGTGCTATAAACATATGCAGCACATGAACAGTGAAGAGGATAGCCCGGGTCGTACAAAGGAGTGATCGATAGTATCTGCATCCCATTGAGAACTGATGGCATGATATATACAATAACCAACTAGGCAGCTAAATGTGAAATAGTCGTTCTAAATGTGATATTTCAATGGCCAGTGCATACCATAAGTGGTGTCAGTAACAATGGAGTGGCATTGAAGACGTGAGTGGAGGTGAACCGTGGAGCGCACATTACGAGGAGCCGTGGCGGGAACGGGTGATAACCTTAACATTGCCATCACCATACCGGCGAGGTGGTGGAACACTAGATATATGGTAGGTTTATTGACATTGACTTACGTGATTTTAGTTAAATAGTTAAACTCCGCATAAGATATATCCTATAAAAAAATAATTAATCATTTTAGTACATAATAATCGGGATTAATCTACGCATTATTTTTAAATCACATGATATTAACATTTAACATATCATTTTTTTCCAAAGAGACTGGGCTGAAACGCTTTGTTTTACAAAAGTAATATGTAGTTAAATGTGTGTTTATTTTAAATAGTATCAAGTTCGGAATGTACATTGTTGCATTGTATTGCAGTAAACAAAATAGTGGTTATTTATTAAAAGAAAGAGATAAGAACTTTGCTGCCGCGTTTCTTCTTGGTGCAAACTACTTGCGGTGTGACAAGCTGGCGTTGGCTAAAGTAATTTATATTTTCATTTTCGCGAATGATTTATATACGAGTATTAAAAGGAACGTAAGTTGGTAACTGGACACTTAGCAATAAAATTAATCACCATTTACGCTTCTCAACACCATAATTAGAAAAAATAGAATATTAAGTTCATTTCATCGATCCAATAAATATTTGGACACAAATAACTTAACATTTGAAAAGTAGTATACAACTCGCCACGCCCAATCAGACAACGAGAAAGACAGAGGCACAGGTGCGCCATTCCACCAGCCAGGACCAGTGTTCCAGGTGCAGTACCGTGACGTCACACCGTTGGTGCCAGGTGTCACGGGGCGGGGCCCACCGTCACATACTATCTGGCTCTCGACCGTGACACTCAATGAACTACCACATTTTTTATGAGTCACTGCGTCGGAATGGAAAGCACTCTTAATGATCATGCTATAATGAGAATTTATCGATAGAAAAGGTTTATACATGTTTTGTTATACTAATCCAACAATCTGTGCGTCATTCATAACTTAGCAGTAATGCTGCACCGAGTGAAGCTAATTACTACTTAGTAAATGTTTAAAAATTACGTATTGTATTCTCGTAATCAGTCAGTAAACTATCCATATAAAAGTTGTGTAAAAACTGTGATATTTTAATAGTTCTTTTTGTAATCTCGCCTACAATTAAAACGAAACTCCTATATTCCTTTGCGGTAGAATGCAAAAAAGGCATATAATTTCATTACATGTGCAAGGAGCGGATCTCCGGTTTGAGAAAAGCACAATACAGAATACTTGGATCACAATGGGCAATTCTAGCGAGACAACTAGTTATAAAATGTAATTATTATAAATACACAATGAGCCAGACCGGGTCAACTTTTGAAAGAAAACAGAGCAAAGTAATAACTTGGCTGGCGAAGTATTATAATATACATACATACATATACTCACGGCTATAAATCCCTAGATGGGGTAGCCAGAGCTAAGGAATTAGAAACTCCTCAGCCACGTTTGGAAAGTTGCGTGGGGAAAAGATGGTGAGATAAAGGTTGTTGGTGATGGGTCTCCAACCGCATCGCCCAAAAATCTCTTAAAAGCCCCATACCGTTAGTCGCCTTTTACGTACACCCACCGGAAGAAATGGGGTAGTGCTATTCTAAGCCGACACTACACAGCAATGTTATAATATGTGGTAATAATTCTGCCTATTTCTTTTATATGCAGATACATACCTACGACTATTATCTATACATAATTCTGGACTAAAACCTGTGTACAAACATGTGTTAAAACATGTGTACAAACGTCCAGTAAAAATAATTTAAGTGAAAAAATAGTCAATGAGAGCAAAATTGGTATCAGATAAATGACCGTCAGTGTGGGGGTTTGTAAAAGTATCGCTTATACTTTGACAGATCCAAACCGTTTAGTCGCCTGGCAGCCTACAATACTACGTAGCAATAAAAAGATGCATGTTGTAAACAAATTATTTCCGATAAAGTGTGTTTTACTGTAGTGGCAATGATTTGCTGGTTTCATGGCCGACACCCCGGTGCAGTGTTGTACCAACAAGGCTGTTTTATCAAATATAAGTAATTTCCGCAATTACCCGCCATATACATACGATTTTAGTTATTTGCACTTCGACTAATACAAAATCGGTACTACAACATTTTAACAATGCATCAGTAGTAACAAGAATTAATTAACAAATGCGCATAATTAATCACAATAACATCGTGGTATTAGAATTCTATGGAAAGTAAAAGTAAGTAAGTATTTAAAAATAAATGAGCATAAACGCAAATATTTAATTGCTAAACGATGGTTTTTGAGAGACAGGAAGATGTGACAAAATGCGTGATTGCGATTGATGGTAAGGATGTGGAACAGGTGAAGGAGTTTGTATATCTGGGAAGTTTGTTTACAAGGGATGGAAAATGTGATGAAGATATTGAAAGAAGAGTGAAAAAGGGTAATGCGGTAAATGGAGCAATGAATAGCCTAATGACCTGTCAATCGGTGTCTGAAAAGGCCCGAATGGCTGTGCATGATGCTGTTCTTGTTCCTACGCTTATGTATGGAAGCGAATGTTGGGTGTGGCAGAAGAAGCATGAGAGCAGAGTGAATGCAGTAGAGATGAGGTCCCTCAGAAAAATTTGTAATGTTAGATTATGTGACCGAGTGAGAAATAGTGTTATTCGTGAAAAGTGTGGTGTGAAAGATGATATTGTAAGAAAGATAGAAAAAGGAATGTTGAGATGGTTTGGGCACATAGAGAGGATGGATGATAGAAAATTGGTAAAAGGGATCTATAGAGCTAGTGTGGATGGTAATGTTAGTAGAGGACGACCACGGAGAACACACTTGGACCAAATTGAGAGTGTGCTCAAAAAGGCTGGCGTCCGAAGTATGAAGAATAAAAGAGCATGTATGAAAAGATTGATGGATGTAAACGAAGCTAGAGAGGTTTGTCAGGATCGTGCGAAGTGGCGATCAATAGTCTCTGCCTACCCCAATGGGAACTAATGGCGTGAGTATATATATATGTTAATTGCTAAATATATATCAGCCGAACTATTTTCAATATGCAATTCCAATACCAATTGAACCCGAACTTACAAAAATTTATATTTATGAAAATAAAGAGATTTATCTCGTTTGTGATATGCTAAGTAGAACGAAAAATTTAGTATTGTTTCCTCCTTACTACTAGACAACTCCTCTGATCCTCTCATCTCCCCACACCACCATCTCACGATCCACGTTCACCTTGCCAGCACAACGACCGTGAAAACTGAACCGAATTACGAAGCGCAACTGATATGTAGAAAGAAACAGTTATCTTAAAACGAGAACTGCGCTAAATGATGATTTAATTGAAAGCAACAATTCATACTCTGCCAACGAATGGATCCACTGTCAGCATGCCAGGTCGTGAAGATAAACGATAATCTCTGTACAACAATCGGAGCAGAGTACTTCGTATGCGGTCACGTGACAGCTTCAAATATAAACTTAGCATTTAACCGTGTCAGAAACGAATGCCACGTTGTTTATTGTGTGTTTTTAATGCAGTTAAAATAACACTATACACTAACTACAATACACTAACATTTTCTTGCATATTTACCATTTTTGATAAGTAGTAATCTAATAAGTCACATACCAACATATTCTCACGACGTTAGTTCGCATCGGGGTAGGCAGAGACTATCGATCGCCACATTATACGATCCTGCAAACCTCTCTAGCTTCGTGCACATCCATCAATATTTTCATACATGCTCTTTCATTCTATGATTTGCAAAATCTATCGTATTTAACTTTTAACGTAATCTTCAGTCTCCTAAAAACTTATAGCCGTAATTTTCTTTTCCTTCGGTAACTAATGTTCTAAGACTATTAGCTTTTACGATAATAACAAGTAATAACATTTCTAGTTGTGATTAATGTGTTGAATAAATAACCTGTGACTCAAATTAGTCACTACTGCACTTAATGCCTTAGAGCACTCGCCTTCGGTTTAGGGATAGTAGCCACCTCACGTGACGATTAACTTTGCTGACTTGCATCATAATCTACTTTATATGTGTGTTGCAGATGCTTTTTTAAACTGGCTTAAATCAGATCTTTCATCACGCGTCCATCCTCCATCCGGGCACACATTAAGCAGAACAACCTCGGACCTGTACCTCCATTGCAAAACGTAAAGCATTGTTTGGTATTCAAAGCTAGAGTTGTGTAAGCTGCGTCGCGTCGCGTCGGTCGGTGCGCCTGCGCAGCGGGGCGGGGCATAGCGGTGCGGTGACGTCACGAGCGATACACCGTCACTGCTGAAGCTGAGTCACACTACCGGTTGGAGGTCCTTGCGCCAAACACAATGACTTTAGAAGCACATTATTTGGACATTAGGATCGTTACGAAAGACTTCATGCAACTTTAGCTATAATCACCCGAGGTTGAATATGCACATAATTATTAATATTATGAAAATTGTCTGACTTAAACCAAACAACAAGCGCATGACTGAACTAGGTTTTACAAAACCAAAACCACTGATCAATTGTTACTATTATGTAAGTGCCAACCCGCACTTAGCCAGCGTGGTCGACTTTGGCAAAAGCACCCTATTATACAGGGTAAGCTCGCACCACTTTGTGGGGCATACAAAAATGAATTTATATAGGCTGTGAAGAGAAAGTGACAAATGTTGATATTCAAATTATTTTTTTAAAAAAGGTTGGTCTTGGCAAAGACATGGTATCAAACTAAAAGTAAGTACCTTCTACAATGGTTGGTTTCACACATCACGACTGAATTACTCATAACATACAACGAATGACTGCATGAATGATGCATAAAACTGTATCGAAAATATTTGTAAAGCGTGGCTAGGAACTGACTTCAACGCTTTTTTTTATGTCATTAGCATTCCAGGAAACTGATAGTCTTACAATAGAATTAAATTTCCGTCAATCGAGCTTCTCAGACTTAACGAGAAACAAAGTACAAAGCTACGGCAGATTTTTTTTTACTGTTTGTTCATTTAAGGATCTTGTGATAAGTATCTTATCAATTTGACTTTGGTCGTTGTCATTATTTATAGCATAATTACACTTTGTTTTTGATGTTATATGATATAATTTTACACTATCAAGTCGTTGTGTCTCAGTCTCAGCAAACTCCTATCTGTACGAATCACCAGAAACTTTACTACATGAACTATATGAGACTGAAAGTCCCGTTAAATTGGTCCAGCCGTTTTCAGACAGATAGACGAACAGACGAAAATACGTTTATTTTGTTATTAATAAGACACTCCAAATGCGTTACATTTAATATGATAAACCGTTTTGTAGACACAGAAACCAAAATGACATGTGAAATAATGCTGTCCCGTCCTGTACCTTTCCTCGCTCACAGATGTTGGTATAGCAACCGCACTCAAGTGGGACGCCGGTCTCGCGTCACGACAATGTCTCCGACCATAACTGTAAGGACGCGACACGAAACTGCCGTACAAGAAATTTTATAGAGATGAGACAATTTTGTTCAAATGATACTCTTTAAACCAAAGGATAAGCAAAGAAAGTAAATATTTGAATGTAACTATTTGATATTAAATTGCCGAGACAACATTGAAGTTTATCATAGATTATGCTCACAGTTAAACTAGAAGCTCTAATGAAATTTACACTCTTAAGTTCATTGTCAAAATACATGCTGGTGCTAACACACTAACGCCCGATTTCTGAATTGAGTATTCAAGCTGAGACGGACTTAAGTATCGTTTTGTCTCATTCAGTTGTTAAGATTTCAATGCGACAGAACGATACTTAAGTTGTTCTCAGCTGGGATACTCAATTCAGAAATTGGGCGTTAAGATCAAAGTTTCTAAGCAAAGTTTTGTTAATTGAGTAAGGCCGCGGCGACTCAGGTCAGGTCGTGAAAGAAACCGCAATGAATACACTTATGTGTCAATATTTTTTTCAAATGAGCATATAACATAACGCGTTGCCTATTTAGTGCGCTTTGGTTTTCTGAAAAACTGCCAATGAAGTAATATTTGCATCATGATATGAATAAAATGGTTAAAAGAAATGTTTATCTTTTTAAGTGGCAAAGGTACTAAGTCTAATGAGCATTAAGTGATTATTGATTTTATCACTAATGTAAGAAACTCTGTCATTCTGAACGTACAGGAATATTTCGATGAAACTTCTACTACGCCTACAGTACTTGAATTAAACATCACTCGTATAACGGTGAGGGAAAACATCGTGAGGAAACCCACATGGCTGAGTTGTACTTAGTCATGTGACAGTGTATTCGTACAAAACGGCGATAGGCCTGCCCCCTATCACGTGAGTACACTGTCCATGCAAAACGTGGGTACTCTGAACACCAGGTGACAAAGTCACGTGATTTTCAGAAGTATTAGTACCTCTGCCAACCCCTTCGGGGATATTCGGCGTGAACGTTTATGTTATGTTATAGAATATCGCTTCTCTGAGTACCGCATGCGATGCCTAAATTTGGTGGGCGAAGTGGTACCAACTTATAATAAACTTCAACGATCACGCCGTATATCCCCGAAGCGGTTGGCAGAGTAATAATAGTTCTGAACATCACCTGACATTGTCACCTGGTGTTCAGAGTACCCACGTTTTGCTTGGACAGTGTATTCACGTGAGAGGGGCAGGCCTATTGCCATTTTGTACGAATACACTTTCACATGACAAAGTACAACTTAGCTATGTTGGTTTCCTCACAATGTTTTCCTCGCCATTAATAACCATGATAAATTAACCACACCTATGACTTTAGAAAAGACAAATTGGTGTAGCCTGTCATGAGCCTTACACAGGATTTGAACCCTCATGTTCTGCACGATAAGCGGTGTTCTACCCACCGAGCTATCACGGTCGTCGGTGAATATGTCGTAGGCATGGGTAATAATATCGAAGATCACAAAGCAACGTCACGCCGCCAACGAGTACAAGCCGCCGTGACGTGACCGTGACGAGACCGTGCCGTGGAGTAATGGAGTACGTAAACGCGCGACCGTCAAACGATACACTAATTATATTACCTATTGTTTTTCGTCACGATTATTCTTTGCACCTTAATGGTTTTTTTAAACTTTCATCTTTTGATTGGAACACAATTGCTTTAGCTCGTACCTCTGCATTATCCCACCATGAGCATTTCGATTTCCAGCGATAAAATTTAAATTTTCGTATTTATTAATATACCCAAAGTCCCCAGAAAAGGACACTACAAAAGTTGCAAATTACAGCCGCATTCCTATTAATTTTTCAAAAGCCACTCGAACACATATTTATGACCACTTGAGTTAAAACGCATTTCAAGTCGTGTGTGACAAAAAACACCACATGTGGTATAGATAACATTTTATCGAGCTTATTTTGTAATGTAACTGTAAATCATGATATATAAACCTAACTTCGATTACATATACTCACGGCTGTAATTCCCTAAAAGGGGTAGCCAGATCTTCAGAATTATAAATTGTGCAACTGATTTTTGTATTTGTTAGGGGATACGATAGTGATATTATTACGTTGGTTTCAAGTATCGTTGGTAATGGATCTCCAAACACATCGCTCGACAACCTCATAGTCGCTTCGTACGCAACCCACGGAAAGAAACGGTGTATTCCTATTCTAAAGCGACCATACACAGCAATTCGATTACATTTCTATGGGTTTTTTTGTTGTATTAATAAAATTTGATAATTACTACACCACCGGCCGGATTACCCACATGTATAAAATATATCAATATTATACTTCATATTTTGGTACTGAACAAAGAACTGAGATAATACAACATACATACAAACGCGCGCCCAGTTCCCATTGGGGAACATAGAGACTAGACCATTCTCTAGTTAATATAATAATATTTTCTTCAAACTGCCTTCTACTGACAATCATTACTCTAACTAAAATATACTCAAATATCTCTTTTTACCGTCATGTGAAATCTTACATTTCTATGTGCCCAATCTATTTATATATTTTTAACATGATTCTATGTTTCTGTTTATTCTCTAATTCACCAAACACTCCGTATATCCGTGAAGGGTTGACATAGATACTAATATTACTTATCCTGTGTTTCTTCTCAGTTTTTTCCTCACTATTAAAAAATGCCTAGAAACTATCCCGAGCAAAGTCACTGACACCCCAAAAAAAACTATAGTTGTGCAATATAAGTGATCGACATAGAGCCATACGGAATTTTAGAAGCTACCACGGAATATTTTATTTTACATACGTACAAACATAGACTAACGCTATTATTTCCAATTGGAGTAGGCAGAGACTATCGATTGCCACTTTGTACGATCCTGGCAAACTCCTCTAGCTTTGTTTACATCCATCAATCTTTGCATGCATGCTCTTTTATTCTTCATACTTCGGACGGTGGTCATCTTCTATTAACATTACCATCCACTTTAGCTCTATAGATATCTTTTACCGACTTACTGTCATCTATCCACACTATGTGCCCAAACCATCTTAACATTCCTTTTTTATCTTTTTTACAACATCATCTTTCACGAATCACGCTTTTTCTCATTCGATCACACTACTAATGCTTCTAAACTACCTCACATTACAAACTTTTCTGAGGGACCTCATCTCTACTGCATTAACTTTACTCTCATGCTTTTTCTGCCATACCCAACATACACAACTGCAACCCAAGCTGCCATAAATGAGCGTAGGAACAAGAACAGCATCATACACAGCCATCCGGGCATTTACAGACACTGGTCATTCGACTGCTCATTGCTCCATTTACTGCATTAAACTTTTTAACTCTTTTTTCAATATCTTCATCATATTATATTCCATGCCTAGTAAACAAACATTCCAGATATAGGAACTCTTTCACTTGTTCCATTTACTTGAAATCGATGTTCAATCACACATTTTGTCATATTTATCTCTCTCTATATAATCTATCTATCTACCCTCATTATTTTTCTTACAAAAATCTGCTGATGATACAAGTAACACTAAATTGTCAGCTTATAAGAGGCATTTAATGATGAATCCACTCTCAGTCTATATTAATTTTCAGGCAACTTTGTCAAACAGTCATCCACGATCAAATTGAAGACCCACAGACACAGACACCCCAAGAGACAAGAGATATCCTACACATGCACTGGAATCCTCTTAGACTGATACCAATGCATGTTTAAGTTAACTCTCCAAGCCAAACTTGGACAACTATTCCCACAAATACTTTCTAATCCTACCATATATGCTTTATCTTAATCGTCCTTTTGGTTTTCACTGATTCCCCTTAAAAAGCAGATTTGGTCCATACATAATAATAATAAAGCATAAATAAGAGCTATAACAATGCATGGTTGAGATTGATGATAAAAAAAGTGAAACAAGTGAAGGTGTTTGTATATCTGGGAAATTTGTTTACTCTGGATGGCAAATGTCGTGGTTACGTGATTAAGTGAGAATAATATAATAACATAAACGTTCACGCCGTTTATTCCCGAAGGGTTTGGCAGAGGTACCAATACTCCTGAACTCATATGGCAAGCGCCATCTAGTTTCCAGAGAAGGTACCCACGTTTTGCTTAGACAGTGTACTCACGTGATAGGGGGCAGGCCTATCGCCGTTTTGAACGAATACACTGTCACATGACTAAGTACAACTCAGCCATGTGGGTTTCCTCACGATGTTTTCCCTCACCGCACCGTTAGCAACCATGACAAATTAACCACACATATGACTTTAGAAAAGACAAATTGGTGTAGGCCCGTCCCAGGATTGGAACTCACGCCCTTCTGTTTTCGGGCGGATGTTCTACCCACTGGACTATCATGTCGCTGTAAGTGAGAAATAGTGTGATTTTTAAAAAGGTTTGGTGTGAATTCACCTCAGGGCTAGTCCTGGAGTGCCACAGAGCTCTTGAGGAAGCAGCTCGGAATAACACTATAACCCTACAATGGATAAGGGGCCACAGCGGCTCCTTGGGTAACGACGAATTGGCTAGGGGGGGTTCGGCAAGGGATCTATATGGTCCTGAACCGATCATACCCCTACCCTATGGTCAGCTTCGCGCATGGCTAAAAGAACGCACTCACTCCCTCTCCAAGATACACTGGCAGGAGGAGCCCGGTTGCAGACAGTCGAAGGAAATCATGCCAACCCTTGACAGGAAGCTGACCGGGCGCGCCCTGCGACTAAGCAGGAAAGATCTGCGGACAGTGACTGGAGTACTCACAGGACATACCACACTAAATAAACACTTTTACACTATAGGCATTACCGACAGCCCCATGTGCCGAGCGTGCATGGAAGCTGACGAAACGGTTGCTCACGTGCTCCAGGAATGCACGGGGGTAGCCGATATCCGCTATAACACGATAGGATCCATAAAGTCGCTCCCAGAGGCAGCAGCTGACCTGGATAAGCTACTCGCCTTCTGGACGGAATTAGGTTGGGAGAATTAAATGACCACTTGGTCCACGTACAATGGCTTGCCATGCCGGGCTCAGTGCGGAAACCCGTGGCGCTTATCGCCCATCTAATATATAATAATAATATATATAAGGTTTGGTGTGAAGGTTGATTTTGTAAAACAAGACAGAAAAGGGAATGTTCAGTTATTATGGGCACAAAGAAGATGAAGAATAAAGTTTATTTGCTTCAAATATGGGACAAATTAAATACAACACAAAAATAATAAAACTTAAACCTAACACTAAAGAAAAAATAATTTAAAATAAAACAAAAGCATTTAAATGTATAACTTAAAAACAATGTAAACAAAACCGATACGATAGATTTGATGGATGTTAGAGTTAATTGGTACAAGAGATTTATAGAGCCAAAGTGGAAGTTAATGTAAATACAGTAAATAGAAGAGACCAGGAAGGACACATTTGGATCAAGAATTATGATCTTATCCATTAGATGTAAGTTAATGAATCTAGAGAAATTGCCCAGTGTAGTACAAAGTGGCAATTAATAGTCTCTGCCTACCCCAATGGGAACCAATGGCATGAGTATATGACATATACATTGTATGCATGTAAATAACAGCTATTAGAAATTATACATACATAGCTTTTTAATTACAAAAATATAACAAATTTTATCTCAGGAAACAAATTATAAAATACTAGTGGTCCGCCCCGGCTTTGCACGGATGGTGTAAAATATTTTCACTGTTTACCCCCTACAGTATTTAGCGTGATGTTATATATCCTATGTCCTTTTCCTGGTTCTAAGCTACCTCCCCAACAATTTTCAACCAGATTGGTTCATCTGTTCTCGAGTTATAAATAGTGTAACTGACACAACTTTCTTTTATATATATTATGTGGTTGTTGTGCCTCACTCGACATAGATAGGTATAGTGTGTCGCGGGCTTTTTTGTAGATATTTATAAGATCTACAATTAATTATAACATTTTATGGTTCTATCTTTTGTAGTTTAGGCAGCGTACGAAAAATAAGTAACTTCTTTGGTGGATTTTTTTCAGTTTGTGTCCAAAAAATCCAAAAATCTTATGGAACCCTATTTTTTTTCAAAATAAAATGTAGTCTATGTTACTCATGGATAATGTAGCTTTCGAATGGTGAAAGAATTTTAAAAATCGGTCAAGTAGTTTTTGAGCCTATTCATTACAACCAAACAAACTAAGTTTTCCTCTTTATAATATTAGTGTAGATTTATGGCAGAGGTCATGTAAAATTATTTGTTTTTTTTTTTATAGTAAAATCAACTCCAGAGTACTGCTTACTCAAACATAGTCAAAGCTTAACAAAATATTATCTGAGCATGCATCAAAAATAGTGAATAAATTTTCATTTTTTTACAGTTATTAAGTTTTATTTAGTTTGGGGACAACAAGGCAAGTGTAATATATGAATGGGGTTGAAAAAATACAGATTTTTATCAATTTTAATAAGAAGATCTATCTCCAAAATATACACTGACTTTAATATCCTTTTTTCTACGTGAATTGCATTTCATACTATGGTGCTTGGTAGGCTTGATAAGAAACTTAACTGCCTGCCTTACTATAGTCATAAAAGGAGACATCAAAGCTTCAAAATATAACATTTTCAACCCTTTCTACGAATTTACATTCTATAAATAATAAATTTACCCCAGAGAATGCAAAAGAGCTAAATCTAAAGCAAAACTAAATAAATCAGTTAAAACATTATACCGGACCATCAACATATGGTATTTATTGTGATAAAATTAAACCTTAACCATGGCAAGCAGTAGGTTTTTCTACAGTTATCTTAATTATAAGTTATCTTAATTAAAACTTAAGTTCCAGTAAAGTATTGAAAATCTTTATTTACCGAATGTATTACTGAAGACGCGCCATCTAATGGGTTTTGTATGCCAATCCATTTTTTGTACGCCTTTTTAACACAATTTCCACTCAAACAACACTTTTAACAATATATTTAACATAATACAAACTGTTAATAGTTTGACTTAATTTAATTAGTTGATCGTTTACGTCCACATAAACTTTTTTCGAAACAGCACATATATTTTTTATTCCAAAGTTCTAGCCTAGCAACTTAAAATTCCACAACAAAACAACATCTCTCTCGGTACAAACAAGCAAGCACGGCGAACGAAACGAACGAACACAAAGTCATGAAAAGTTATGTTTTAGTAGTTTTACGAGAAGTAGTTGTCGATGTCGAGTCGACTGTGTTATGTTATGTCAGTGCCGACTCGGACTCGATATTACTGTACGATTTGGAACACAACCAACCAAGTAGTGATGCACTATTGGGCCAAAAACAGAATGATTGGTAAAATTGGTGTCAACTTAGGACTAACCTGTTTATACCTGCGTTCCGAATTAAATAAATACTCTATGCTGTTTCCGTCTCTTTCTTACTAAAGTAAAAGTATATCTCATATCCTGTTATCAAAAAATGTATACTGACTGAATTTGTACCTTTGTAGTTTATATTCCATCAAAAAATATTTTTCTTAAAAATGGCAGCCTTGTAACGTTGTTCATTGCAAGCTTTCTCGTTTTATCCATGTACTTTATTAGTTACATTAGTATTTGGCAGCCTGTCTTCCTTCAATATTTAGTTATTATCGGCAAAGTGGACAAAATAATATATTATTGAAATGTGCCTTGTGACATACTCGAAATAAATCGCATAGCAGTAGTCAATTCCTGGGCTACGGTAAGCGAACGCAAGCGGCATATAGTTAACACATGTCGGGTCTTGATCGATGAAAAGTTCTGGCGAGCCCGCTCAGCACATAATGGAGCAAGAAGCGGACGCCGCGACTACGACGCCCGTTATAGACACAGAGCTAGAACGCACGCGGCGCCTGCTATGGGGTTCCGCAGTAAAGGAAGAAGTGTTCCGACGCTGGTCACAGGGGTTCACATTCAGCGAAGACGAGCCCAGCGCGCTCGTGCAGCTTGAGGGAGGCCCTTGCGCTGCCATAGCGCCGGTGCAGGGTTTCCTACTGAAGATACTGCTGTCTGAGACACCAGGACACAACTTGCAGGACCTTACTACGGAAAAATGTGATTCTTTACTTGTCAGAGCTGTGTGTACGATATTAGGACAATGTGTAGCACCTAAGTACAATGTAGCAGTGTACAGGAATAGGGAAAAATCTGAAGGAAGTTCATCATCAGTTCCAGTTCAAGAATCCAGTGATTTCATACAGCAATTTCATCAGCAACTCAATGTGCTCCAGTTTGTAACATTATCTGAAGTAGAAAACTTTTATAATAGAAACATTAGTGTTCTAAAGGATAAATATGGTGTCCTTCTTTTGTTGTACAGTGTAATACTCAGCAAGGGTGTAGAGACTGTGGAAGATGAGCTTGCGGAACTATCAGATCCTCTCATCCATTCTATATATGGTTATGGATCACAGGGGCTTATTAATCTGATGCTAAGTGGGCGTGCTGTGGCACATGTATGGGACCATGAACAAGATGTTGGAGGACTTCGGTTAAAAGGTATTGAAAGTCAGAATGAGATAGGGTTTTTGACAATAATGGAACACATGCAGTACTGCACAGTGGGTTCCTTTTACAAAAATCCTAAGAACCCTGTGTGGGTGTTGGCCTCAGAAACACATCTTACTGTATTGTTCTCACCAGAAAGAAGGCTAGCTGCTCCCGAGACGGCAGCAGAGTCAGCAGAGCGCATTTTTCGGTCATTTGACCCTGAAGGTAACAACTTCATTCCTTCGGCAGCTTTGCAAGATGTACTATGTGCAGCCGATTTGGTCAGCGAACCGGAGTATGTAGAAGTTATGAGGAGAAAATTGGATGCAGAGAACTTGGGTATAATATTACTGAGTGCTTTTATGGACGAATTTTTCCCTTGTAGTGATAGAGGACCAGACACATTTCCCTTGTTGCATTACAATGGCTTGCCACGATCCAATGCAGGGGGGCATGTACTGTACCGGCGAGGTCGTGCTGCACTGCTAGAATGCACACTGAGGGCCGCCTCACCCGACCCACTCCTTACTTGCCTGCAAACCAAGTGGCCTTCTATAGACTTACTGTGGGATGATGGCACATCTCCTTCACTCAACTAGTTGCTGCTCACCACTGCTCTTATGTTACATAATTAAGATTAACTAAGGTTGTTCAGTGTGTTTCTTTCACATTTTTTTGTTTTAGTTTGGTGTACAGTGACACTCTATTGCTAATGAGTATAAAATGTCGCCTTTCATTACCATATGGCAATAAAACATGTATATATAACATAGAAAGTATTATCATTTCTTTAATTAACATAATTCTATATTCTGTCTCAGATAGAGCTCACTTAAAATAGAAAGAAAATAGTACAACCTAGGCTTACATCACAAAGGGAGTGCCAGAGAAAATAATACTTTAATCACGTGACATTTTGATATCTGGTATTCCAAAAACCTGTTTCATACCTATACATGGTGTTACAAAATGGGCATAACAAGCCAAAAGTGGGTTGTTAGGGAGATCATTCTTCTGAAATACTATGTGAGCAACATTGTTTTTCTTTTCTCCAAATAAATGTGCTGAGCACTCATCACAAAATGAAATGAGATCAAATAAAATAAGAAGGTCCCTGAGAAAAAGATGTGACATATTAAAAAATAGGGTGGTCTTTTGCAAAAGTTTCACCAATTAATCACCCTGAATGGGTTAAATATTTTGATGACCTGGCCAAGATATTTAATTTTCTTCCACCTACTTTCCTTTTAGTATGAATGGAGCTTCTAAGTATGATCTTATAATAATACGTATGATAAATATTATAAGTTCTGTAGCTAATTTTCTAATTATTAGCATAACTAATTGTTTTATTTAAAACATATTATAATTGAATAAGGAAGTAATTAATTTCTTCTTCTTCTAATTAGAGATGCTGTTTTTAAAATGGCTAATAAGTGTTTTAGAAAAATATTCTAATATTGATGCCTAATTTACTTCTAATACAGTCTGGTTTTACTGTGGACTGACTACTTGGGATATAAATTTGAACAAACAAAAGTAAATTATATGGACACACTTTTGCAATATTCCAAAAATAGTGAATGTTTTATAGGAAAGAAGTATTTGTGGAATAAGCCAAAGTTGTTTGGGCTAAACTCTTTTGGCTTGTTATTATTTATATCAACAATAAGCTCACAGCACAAATATAATTCACATTAATGAGGTAATATTATATTAACTTTGGCCAATTAAGAGCTTTTATTTTTTGGTGTGTAATCATAAACAATTAAAACAATCAAGAAACTTTTGAGATCCTACTACTTACTACCCTTACTACTACTACTTCCCTTTTGTTATACTTACCATGTATAGTACATTCATATAATGCAACCATTATGAAAGATTACTGTCATATGACAGAGGATTTATAACAATGCTTTCCCAAACCATTACAACCTCAACTAATAAACTACACATATGACCAAGACCGATTGGTGTAGGCCCGATTCAGGATTCGAACCCAACCCTCCAGATGTTATTTCATTGTGTTCTAGTTTGCTACTATTCAGGGCTTTTACAGTTACATTACTTTTACCATATATATGTGCAACTGTGATAGCCCAGTGGGTAGAACACTCGGCTATCGTGCAAACGACTAGTGTTCAAATCCTGGGTCGGGCCTACACCAATTTGTCTTTTCTAAAGACATATGTGTGGTTAATTTATCATGGTTGTTAACGGTGAGGGAAAACATCGTGAGGAAACCCACATGGCTGAGTTGTACTTAGTCATGTGACAGTGTATTCATACAATACGGCGATAGGCCTGCCCCCTATCACGTGAGTACACTGTCCATGCAAAACGTGGGTACTCTGAACACCAGGTGACAAAGTCACGTGATGTTCAGAAGTATTAGTACCTCTGCCAACCCCTTCGGGGATATTCGGCGTGAACGTTTATGTTATGTTATATGTTCTCACTTTAAATTTAACTAGAGATACCAAAATTTAAGCATAATTTGAGTTATACTACTTATAAAAAGAAGAATGATGGCTAAGTGCATGAAAGATTATGCGTGTGTGAGTCCAAGGCTCCTGTGGATAAAGGTGAAGGTAGGGCTTGTCCGGATGCGCATAATTTGCGTGTATGCTCCGGACATGTCCAGATCACTATCCGAGAGGGAGGAGTTTTGGAATCTGTTAGACGATGTTGCGAATGGGTGTGATGAAAATGAGAAAATTGTTATGTTAGGAGATTTTAATGGTTGGGTTGGTGTGTCACGCAATGGTTGTGAAAGAGTTTTAGGAAAGTTTGGTGATAAAAGAGTGAACGAGAATGGTGAGAAAGTGATTGATGTATGTTTGGAGAGGAATCTTTGTGTTACGAACACGTTGTTTGAACACAAAGATATCCATATGTATACTAGACAGAGGGGAAGCGAGAGAAGTATGATAGATTTTGTGATAGTGGATGAAAGGCTAAGAGCAAAGGTTGTTGACACCAGAGTCCATAGGGGCATTAACGTTGGCACGGACCACTTTCTCGTGATATCACGATTGAGGGGACTGTGCACGCGTTGGCGTCACAGGGCCAAAGTGTCGACAACTGAATTTGCTAGAATAAGTGGAGAAATTGGAAGAGGATGAAAATATTAGAGATGAATATATGAAGAAATTGGACGACAGGCTAAGTTGCGTGGAGATGAAGGATGAATTGGAAATAGAAGAAGTATGGGATGTGCTCAAATCGTCAATGGTTGAATGTGCGACGGAAGTATGTGGATTGAGTAAAATAACAAATAGACCACCAACAAGTTGGTGGGATAAAGATGTGAAAGAGGCAGTTGGAGATAAGAAGAAAGCTTGGTTAGATTTACTAGCGATTAAAGCTAGTAAACGAATGGATGCGAGAGTAACAGATGATGTAGTGAAGAATAGTGAAGATGAATATAAGAGAGTTAAGAATGAGGTTAAGAAGAAAATAGAAAAGAAAAAGCGTGATCTGATAGAATGGTGTGAGAGGAAACTCTCTGATAATTTCCGGAATAACCAAAAGTTGTTCTGGAAATATATCCGGAAAGAAAAGGGAGTTTCACAAAACACGAGAGTGAATGTTGTGAGAGATGAACAGGGTGAATTGGCGACGGATGAAAGTAGCATAAGACGAGTATGGAAGAACTATTTTGAGGGACTCTTTGAAAAAGAGGATACATCCATTTCTTCGCCAATCGGCAGTAATGTTGATTGGAAAGACGTTATGGGTGACTTTAGTGACAGTGAGATCAGTATGGAAGAAATAATGAAAAGTATGAAACTAGGGAAAGCGGCAGGGTATGACAGGATAAACACTGAAATGCTGAGGGCTGGTAAAGGGGTGGTGGCTTCCTGGTTGTACTTCCTTTTCCAAAAATGCTGGTCGAGTGGCAAAGTGCCACAAGACTGGTGCAAAGCGGTAATTGTGCCTTTATATAAAGGAAAGGGGTCACACCAGGAGGCTAGAAACTACCGTGGAATTAGCCTACTCAGCATTGTCGGTAAATTGTATGCAAAGGTTTGTATTGAAAGAGTGATGAATGAAACGGATGATAAAATTTGGGATTTGCAAGCAGGATTTAGAAAGGGAATGGGATGTATGGACCAAATCTTCTCTTTAAGGAGCATCACCGAAAAGTTCTTAGCTAAGAACCGAAAGGTGTATTGCTCCTTCATTGATTTAGAGAAGGCGTATGATAGGGTGGTAAGAAAGTGTTTATGGGAGGTGTTATCCAAGTTCGGTTTGGGGAGTCGACTTATACGTGCACTGGTATCACTCTATGAGGATTCCAGTGCATGTGTGAGAGTAAACGGGGAAAATACTGACTGGTTCGGGATCTCTCGGGGTGTCCGACAGGGTTGTGTAGCTTCCCCGTGGCTCTTCAATTTGTTCATGGATGACTGTTTAACAGAGTTGCGTAAAAGTGATTATGGATTGAGAATGGGTGGATTCATCATTAAATGCCTCCTATATGCCGACGATCAAGTGCTACTTGCATCATCGGTGGAAGAGCTGCAAGAGATGATGAATATTGCATGTGCATCTTTTGAAAAAAAGGGAATGAGGGTGAATGTGGATAAAACAAAAACTATGGTTTTTGAGAGAGAGGTGAATATGACCGAATGCGTGATTGAGACTAATGGTAAGAAAGTGGAACAAGTGAAATAGTTTGTATATTTGGGAAGTTTGTTTACTAGGGATGGAAAGTGTGATGAAGATATCGAGAGAAGAGTGAAAAAGGGTAATGCGGTAAATGGAGCACTGGATAGTCTAATGTCTAGTCAGTCGGTGTCTGAAAAGGCCCGAATGGCTGTGCATGATGCTGTCCTTGTTCCTACGCTTATGTATGGCAGTGAATGTTGGGTGTGGCAGAAGAAGCATGAAAGTAGAGTGAATGCAGTAGAAATGAGATCCCTCAGAAAAGTGTGTAATGTAAGGTTATGTGATCGTGTGAGGAATGATGTGATTCGTGAAAGGTGTGGTGTAAAAGATGATATTGTAAGAAAGATAGAAAAAGG
Source organism: Bedellia somnulentella (assembly GCA_963576735.1). NCBI lineage: Eukaryota > Metazoa > Arthropoda > Insecta > Lepidoptera > Bedelliidae > Bedellia > Bedellia somnulentella. Next base: position 111,791 of record OY755172.1, on the reverse strand, counting down.
AATGTTGAGATGGTTTGGGCACATAGAGAGGATGGATGACAGTAAATTGGTGAAAGAGATATATAGAGCCAATGTGGAAGGTAATGTTAGTAGAGGACGACCTCGGAGGACACATTTGGATCAAATAGAAAATCTGCTCAAAAAGGCAGGTGTCCGCAGTATGAAGAATAAAAGAGCATGTATGAAAAGATTGATGGATGTAAACGAAGCCAGAGAGGTTTGCCAGGATCGTACAAGGTGGCGATCGATAGTCTCTGCCTACCCCAATGGGAACTAACGGCGTGAGAATATGTATGTATGTAAAAAGAAGAAAAAAACTCCATCATGTGGGTTCCCTCACGATTAGTTGCTGCTCCGATACAACCTTAAAAACCTTGAAAAACAATCTATAATTGTGACTAGAGATTCTAAGAGTTGTAGACCCGATTCAGATCAGGAACTGAACCCCTACCCTTAGATCTTTAAGGGACTTAAAAAAAGGATATGTTTATAAAGTTTGGTGTGGGAGCCAACTTATTCGTGCCTTAAAGTCACTCTAAAAGGATTCTCACGATGTTCGGAAGTTTTGTGTACTGACTTTACAGACTGTAGCTTCTCTGATGATAGTGATTATGGGTTGAGAATGACAGGATTCATTGTTAAGTGTCTTTTGTACGCTGACGATTAAGTGCTACTTGCATCAACGGTGAAAGATTTGTAACAGATGGTGGATATTACATGACTACGTTGAAAGAAAGGTAATGAGGTTTTTTCAAGTTTTTTTTGTGTATCTAGCTGTGTAGTGTCGGCTTAGAACAGCACTACCCCATTTCTTCACATGGGTGTTCATAAGGGTATGAAGTCTTTTAAAGTGATTTTTGGGAGATGTGGCTGGAGGGCCATCAACAACAGCCTTTGTTTTACAATTTTTCCCCACTCAATTTCCAAAAGTAACTGAAATATTTCTTATACTGAAACTCTGGGTACTCCTTCTTAGGGTGTATAGAATAGATGTGAATATACATATGTATATATTTTTTATTTAAATTCTCAACATTGAGAAAACGCTTTGTGGTAAATATAGGTACAGATCCACAATCTTTTCTTGGCCGGTGGCGACACTGGTATTACTGTCGCCATTTTGAAATTTCGGCCTGTCATTGTCAGTTAGTTCTTAACTAAATAAAAATTATAGGGTGACCTACGTATAAATTATCTATCACTTTCATTAATATTTTTTGTAGTGGAAACTTTTTTTTAACGATAATTATTTTTATCATGTATCTTTGCTTATTAATAAACGCTTTTGTTTCCATTATTTGATACAAAAATTAAATAAAATTATTATTATTTTGTTAAATTTTATCAAAGTAGGCTAACACTGTCTGAAAAGTTGTGCGCACTTAAATAGCGGTGCGGGTTACGGGAAGTGGGAAATAGCTCCCGAATAAGATTTCACTTCGTATACACTGATGCGTGGGTTCTAATCCTAATGCGGGGATGTACCAATGTGTAATTTCTTATGTCATAACTGTCTGACATATATACAAAAATATAAGGCTGTCAACAGCAATAGAAAAGTACCCATAGATTCACTGACCCAGCAAAATGAATGACACAAACGATTTCTAATGTTTATAATTATTTTTCTGTGCCACCTTTTTAGGGGATCTATGTGTGAATATGAAATGTAAAAGACAGTACACGACAAGGTAAGCCTCTGATTTACAGGATTAAAAAAATGATTTCATGTAGTTATCCACTTTTTAAACTCTGAGTGTCACACACAACAAATCCTTGAGTATAAATTAATAATGAAACAGTTTGCAGAGAAGTACAATTGACAGTGTTATCGCTATAAGCGATCTCTTCCAGACAACATTTGGGAGGTAAGATCAGCAAATTTAGGATACACTGTCATTCAGGTAGACATAACAGACAAGGGCAATAATAAATAAATATAATTAGCTTACATTAAAACGAACTTGTTTACTTACAATGATAGTTATTATATATTACATTACAGTCGTGAGTATGTGTATGTATGTATTACATACATACATATACTCACGACTGCGAATCCCTAAAAGGTGTAGCCAGAGCTAAGAAATTAGAAACACCTCAGCCACTTTTTGAAAGCTGAGTGGGGTAAAGATGGTAAAATAAAGGTTGTTGGTGATGGGTCTCCAACCGCATCGCCCAAAAGTCTCTTAAAAGCCCCAATACCGTTAGTTGCCTATTACGTACACCCACCGGCAAATGGGGTAGTGCTATTCTAAGCCAACACTACACAGCACCTAGTTATTAATTGAATGAATATTATATAAATTGTTTTATTAAGACATTTCAATACATAAATAAATTAGCCTGTATGATGTAAAATTATTTCCCTTACAATGGTAAAATTTTATTTACTGGCAATACTAATTTCGATGACAGCGACGCCCTTACCGGCCAAGAAATGTATGTGGATCTGTAAGTGAAGACATGTCATGTCAAGGGTACCTGGTATGTACCTATTATTTTTTTAACCCAATGTAGGGAGTGGGTGGCCGTGGCCCAGATGTGTGGCAGCAGAGTAAATGCAATAGAGATGAGGTTCCTTGAGGTAGACGAAACTCGAGAGGTTTGCCAAAATCATAGTATCTACCTACACCAATAGGCGTGACGTCAGCATATGCATGTATGTCAAAGTGTCGTAAGAGGCGATTAAAGGTATGGGGCTTAGGGCAAGGCAAGTGGTTTTTGGGCGACGCAGTTGCAGACCAATTTCCAACGATATTTTATTTCTACCATATTATCCGCTATCTACTTCCAAATGTAGCTGAGGAGTTTCTAGCTCTGAAGCTCTGGCTACCCCTTGATAGGATTTATGGCCATGAGTATACAATCTTATCACCACACAACACAAAAGTAGCTCAGGAGTTTTCAACAGCCGTGATAGTCCAATGGGTAGAACTCATACCAAAGAACTACCCGATCAATACAGACAGACGTGAGTTCAAATCCCAGGTTGGGCCTACACCAATTTGTCTTTTCTAAAGTCATATGTGTGGTTCATTCATCATGGTTGTTTACGGAGAGGGATAACATGCCAGGAAACCCACATGGCTAAGTTTTACTTTCTACAAACTTATGTATTAGGTAGTTGGTCTGAGTATGTATGACTACTAGCTGACCCGACAGTCTTCGAACTGTCACAAAAGTTTAGTCTGAACTGAAGTATTTATAACAAAGAAAATAAGAAATCATAGTGCAATGTGGAAAGCAACTACGCGCGCCCTCTAGTATACAATATAAACATTAGTAACGATTTGGTTTGGAATGTTTCTATTCACCCCACATCGCTAAACTTAGCGTGTCTATTCACCCGTTCACGTTATAGTCTTTTGATGCTCCTGTTGGAACCCTTGCGAAATCCGGGATAAATAATATCCTATGTTTTGACCAGGTGTATTACCTACATTCATGCAAAATTTGATCAAGTTCGGATTGGTAGAATTAACGTGATGACTGGACATACAAACAGAAAGACAAGCTGACGGACAGATTTTTTTTTTCAAAAATAGCAAATTTGGCTTCAGTATCGAAAATAAAACATATCCCACCGGTTTTAATTTTTTTTCTTCAATGTACAGTACAGTTTTGACCCCGGTACAGTCTTATTTATTATAGAATAGATTAAAACATAACTTGTAATGAAGCTGGATGTTTTCCGCCGTGGCCTTCCTTTCTGATTCGAATTTATGAAAAAATACAATTGTTTTGTTTACGTTTTTGACCAAGTGTTTTTTTCGGATTTTTAGCGTTTTTAGATAACATGTTTTAATATATTTTTTAATACAATTGCTCAAAAAGTGGCGTATTACAGGGACGTATAGCGTTCGGGAAGTGGGCTATTACACACTCGTGCTTTTTCTTTACCTTTCCCGCACTAGTGCGTTTTCTTTCCCAACTGTCAAAATAATGTCTATTTTAAAGAAAAACCAACCATAAAGATTTTACTAAAAAAATCAAAGAAGTTTTTATGATTCATGTTAATACGTGGCATAGGTCGTATTAACATGAATCAACAACAACAAAATAATAGGCAAAATCGACTAATTTGTTTCGATATCTGATTTAATGATTTGATAGAATTAGTGAGGTTAGGTTTCATTACATTATAACTCATTAAATTTCATTTTCATTTCATATCAACAAAAAAATTATACATAAGACTTGGCTGTATGGGCATAGTTTCCTTTGCCTACCACAATAAGTGAAGAAAAAATGTCGCCATTTTCCAGAAATAATCTTTGGGAGTTTAGTTGTTTTGTTAAATTGCTTAATTTTTTCGCAACTGTATTAAAAATAGTCGTTCAGTACACGTACGGAACCGTCATTGCAACTCGTTCCGACTGTCAACCCTCGCCTTCGGCTCGGGTAGACATTTGTCGGAACTCTTTGCAATGACAGCCATTCCGTACTAGTAATGAAATATACTATGTTGGTTCTATTTGTAATCTATAAAAATATTATCCATGTTTCCTGTAAAAGTAAATTGTTTACTCTGTGGAAGTGTGAATCGTCAATAGAAGTAACCTAACCTGGAATTTTCCAAAAACTTGTACTATTGTTATAGTTTAAACGACTCTTACATTGAAACACCGTAAAGAAGCTAATAATAAAGATGTCTCGTGATGACAATGGTTGGACAAAATATGCTGTAGAGTATGATCCCATAAAAATAGGTTCTATTGACGGTAAGTTCGTATAGCCCCGAGAGGGTGGCACGGGTATCATTGCAAATGAACATCACATCATATCAATGTCACCCGGTGTTTATTCCCTTATAATTTTTAAATGTTTAACTTTATTTTAAATCTTTTGCTATCAGGCACAGACACAGAGCCGCATGATCGAGCAGTAATCCGAGCTCTTAACTCGACATATGTGCCTAATAAGCATATTAAAGGTGATCCAGAACATACTATCTTTGTGGGGAGACTAAATCCACGAACTAAGGAGGTATGTTAAACTGCTTAACTCACACCTTTCTTTGAACAAGTACTTTTGAAATCAACTACATCATGTTATATTCCTATTTCTATCATTATTACAATATCATCTTTCACATCAACATAAAAAATAAACAAGAGACCTCATATCTACTGCCTTCACTCTTCTCTGATGCTACTTGTACCACACCCAACATTTGCTGCTATACATGCATAGCTTGTTTGTTGTCAACACTCATGTAACATGAACTTTTTATATTGACATGGTAATTAAATATTCCTAAACAATATTCCTGAGCAATATTCCTGGATTAAACAATATTTTGGTTACTTTTCAACTTTTATCTAGATTTTATGTTGATAATTACTGTTCATAAGTTTTAATTATGATATACCAAATACAAATCCAAATCCAGAAAAATCTGCAATTAGTAATCATTGCTGTATTCCTACACATTTTGTTCACAGGACACAATTATAGCAGAGTTTTCAAAATTTGGAAAAATATTAGAATGCAAGTTAGTGAAAGATATAGTGACAGGCAAGTCCAAACAGTATGCATTCATTGAGTTTGACACTTTTGGTGCTATGGACAGAGCACTCCGAGATATGCACGGGGAGAGTGTAGACGGAGCCTCCATTGTGGTGGAGAGGGAGGTTAGTATATTAGATAATTAATTTAGATGCAGAAAAGAATTAGATATACTGTACTTGTTCCTGTGGTGAATGCATCTGAGTAATGTCAAATAAATTTTATTCCTTACCGCTCGTCGGTCGTGTAAATAATACTAATAATAAACAAATAGAAATTTATTAAATTTTTTTTTTTTTTTTTGTTATTTTGTTTCTTTCCAACATGCGATCAGTCGTTGGACTATAAGCAGTTCTTTTGAACGGTATCGTGGCTTTCAGGACTGGCCTCTCCATTGATAGACTGTCCTTCATTGATATTATATTTTATTTAACTTTGATTATATATTATCCCAGATGTGGCTTCGTTTCAGGCGTCGCGTCATTTCTGGCTGTGTTAGTGACCGCGCCAATTCATTTTCATGATTTGTAATCCTGTCTCTGTAGGCTTTTGTAAGGTGCTTGACTTCCTCTTTCACGGTAGGAATTTCTAGTCTCAGTTTTTGTAAACCAGGGAGCTCTTGCTATGGTCCTCAGTGCGTTGTTTTGGAATCTTTGCAGTATTTCAACATTGCTGTTTTTTGCCGTACCCCACAACTGTATACCATATGTCCAAACAGGTTTTAGTATGGATTTATAAATAAGCAATTTATTGTTAAGTGACAATCTTGACTGCGGGCCGAGCAGCCATTGTAAAGATCTAAAACGGTAGTTCAACTCATCACGTTTTTTCTGGATGTGTGTTTTCCAGGTTTGCCTCCGGTCAAGGTGAAAACCTAGGTACTTTACAGAATCTGTGTGTGGTAAGTGCTCATTTCCAAATTTGACCCCCGGACAATCTTTCCTTCTTAGGGTGAAAGTGATATGATTGGATTTAGCGGCACTAGCCTTGATCTTCCAACTCTTCATCCAATCATGTATCTTGTTAAGATGTGTTTGCAAAGTCGCTGAAGCTTGCTCTGGGCTATCACTTGAAGCTAGTACAGCAGTATCATCTGCAAACGTTGCAGTCATCACTGTTTCTGACACAGGAACATCACTCGTGTAAATAATATACAATGTCGGCCCTAGGACTGATCCTTGTGGTACCCCCGCTTGTATTTCATACATATCGGAAACAGAATCGTTTATTTTAACATAAAATGACCTGTGTTCAATGTATGATTTCAGTAGCAGAAACATATTATGAGGTAGGGTCTTCTTGATTTTAAATAGTAGGCCATTATGCCAAACTTTATCAAACGCCTGTTGCACATCCAGAAATACGCCACAGCAATAAAGCTGTTTTTCCAGTGCATTTCTCACTTCTTTACAAACTCTGTGTACTTGTTCCACTGTTGAATGATTGCTTCTGAATCCGAATTGATGTTCTGGGATTAGTTTCTTATCTGCCATACAAGTTTTTAACCGCACAGAGAGTACCTTCTCGAAGACTTTTGAGAGGACTGGTAGCAGACTGATTGGTCGGTAGGAAGACGTAAGATGTGGGGGTTTTCCTGCCTTGAGTACCATTGTTATTTGGGACACTTTCCAGATGTTCGGAAAATACCCAGTTCTCAATATGCTGTTGAAAATAATAGTTATGAGAGTTATGACTTTCTTTGGCAGTTCTCTTAATACTTCAGCGGTTATAAGGTCAAAACCAGGCGCCTTCTTTAATTGTAGGTTCTGGATCGTCCTACGTACTTCAGAAGGGGTACAGGCTGTCAAAGGTGGACTGAGTTGTAGATCACTTTCCAAATAGTCGCTGACTTCTTCATCTACAGTGTCTGATCCGAGGTCTTCATTAGGTTTAAACACATTTTTCAGAAACGCCGCGTAAGCTTCAGCTCTCTCTGAGTCTGTCCTAGCCCAATTTCCGTCTTCGGTTTTTAGTGGGTACTGAGCAAGTTGGGGCTTTAGTGTGGATTTAACAGTTTTCCATAAAGAATATTCATTATCGCACATTGGGTTTAAACACTCTAATTTTTGTTGGAGGGTATCGTTCTCTATTTCGACTAGGAAGTCCCTTAACTCAGCTGCAGCTTTGTTAAAAGCCTTCTTGTGATCTGGATGTCTGCTGGTGTGCCATTGCCTTCGGAGTCGTCTTTTTTCCAATACCTTTTTTCTCACTTCTTGAGGTATGTTGTACCGACTGTCATTTTTTATGTGTCTCTCTCTGGTGGCTGGAGTGTTTAGCCAAGCTGACTTTTGTATGATGTGCGTCAGATAGTTAGCTGCAGTTTCAATATCCTCTTCGGTTTTTAGGGAGATGTTGAGGTTGGTATGATCTTCTAGATATTTACGATACGAATCCCAATCTGTTTTGTAATTGCATAAGTGTGGACATTTTGCTTTCTCTATAACAGATGTGCTTATAGTAGCAATTACTGGTGTATGATCCGAAGAGCTATCATAGCATCCTTCAACTTTAATGTAGTAGGTTGAGATACCTTTATATACAAAGAAGTCTAAAAGGTCCGGCAGTTTATTAGGGTCAGTAGGCCAATAAGTAGATTGGCAGGTTGTTAGAACACTTAATTTGTTTCGGTCCAAACTTTCTTTCAGGTTTTTTCCCCTAGTCAGTGTAAGTCTTGAGCCCCAGTAAGTGTTTTTTGCATTCCAGTCTCCGCCTACAATATATCTGTTTCCCAGCGACTGAAAGAACTGGTCAAAGTCTGTGTTCGAGAGGTCAGGTTGTCGATTTTTCTTTGGTGGGCAATATATAGATGACACTGTAAGCTGCCCCCATTGATCTTCAATCGCAATGGATGTAGCTTGGATTTGAGTTGTGCGATATTCAGGCAGTAATTGATGCTTAATATTGTTCCTTACTATAACAGCAGTGCCTGCGTGCCCCGTGTTATCTGGATGGGTTGTAAGGTAAGTATGGTAACCACATAAATCAGTTCGAGAGTTTTCTGTTAGGCGGGATTCAGATATTAATAATACATCCAAATGGTGCATTTTCATCAAAACATCAACTTCTTGCTGTCTGTTTGATAAACCATTTGCGTTCCAAGTTGCTATTATTAGAGATGCCATTAATGGATCAGTTTTGTAACTAGCGTGGTCAGAAGACTCATCAAGGAGCCCATCTGGTCTAGTAGTTTGTCTAGCTTTTCAGCTTGTTTGGAAAGAATTTCTTCTAAATTTATTGGGGTATTTTGTTTATCTTTATTGGCTGCTATTGATGCGTAGGTTTGGTGTGGTTTCTCATTCTTACTCGGAGCTGGAATGTTGTAGGTACTAGCTGGTATTTTTGGAGCCTGAGTATCATATGGTTTATTGGTATTTTTTTGATGTGGATGCACTGTAGTTTTACGCTGTTGTATTTGCTGGAATACTTTAAATTATTAAATGAATACATACAAATTACATATTGTTACGCCATTATCATTCACACTTTGTACACCTCCCTTTTTAGTACATTCTCTATTAGTTCTGTATGCATCATTTGGTAATCCTCTACTTTCGGACATCTGGTCCCAACACTTTTCTTGGACTCAGTTGTAGAGAGTAGGCCTATCGCTGCTTTATGCGATCAAATTCCAGCATGAATGGGCTTCTTATTGTAAATGTTAAAGGCGGGTCGCCGCATGGC
>OY755172.1:0-102399 GCA_963576735.1 Bedellia somnulentella | reverse complement strand
GCACTTCACTATTGGTGAATATATCAGATTCTTTGAAGTAGTTTTGATTTTCATTTAAATTTATATTCAAGTCTCTCATGGAGTCTGTAACATCTCTATCTGGATGAAAAGATTTTGCACTTTCATTTGAATGATATGTATCATGATTAAGCCCACCTCCCATTTGAGGCAGTGAGTTTTTTGGAGGTGGCAACATATTTGGCACTTCGGTATTAGGTATAGGGCTTGAATTTGAATTACGAGACTGGTTTTCACTCCTGTATGTGCTTTCAGAATGAGTTTGTGGACCATCACTCGATTCCTGAGACATTTGTGATTCTATTGACCATTGTGGGGTTAAATTTTCTAATTGAATTCTTTTACCTTGGGCCAAATTAGGTAATTGCTCTTTGATTTCTTCTTTATCATTTAAAGTAGTAATTTCTTTATTGCCACCTTGTATGTGACCGTCAATCTCACTTTGATAATTTGTCATGGAAGCTGAAGAGGTAATTACAGCTGCATTATTTACAGAATTTGTGTTTACATTGTCTATAGGAGGTACTTGATTAGTCTCTTGAATTGTGCCTTCACCACTATGATGCATGTTCTGTGCCTTGTTCTCCATTGACCAACTCCATGAGTCATTATTATCAAAACTTTCATTAATAACATTTGCATTATTATAAACTTGTGGTGGATTTGCTACACTTGTTATATCTTGTTTAATATTATTCTGTGCTTGACGAGATGTGTCCTCCCAGCCCCAATCCCAGTTGTCTCCCCACTCATCTTTTTTAGGAACATTTTGAATATTTTGTGCATAGTTCTGCTGTGGCTGGTCTCCTTGGTAGTAGTTCTGTTGGTATGTCTGTTGCATGTTGGGGTAGCCAGCATTGTTGTAGCTCTGATTGTATTGAGGATACTGTTGGTTTGGAGGCTGGCTGGGATTGGTAAAGTTTTGCTGATATTGAAATTGCGCCGGATACTGAGACCACTGTTGCTGTTGCAGTTGTTGAACACCCGGAGGATAATTCTGATACATGTTTTGTTGGTTTGCATATTGCTGAAACAAAATATATTGTGTTATTTATGAGGAACTATAGAAAGAGATGAAATGTTAGCTACTTCGCAGAGATCAGCGGTGTATACGTCAACACCACGTCAGCCGGGCTCACCTGCGTTGCGGGCGGCGGCGCAGCTCCAGGCGGCCTCTTCGTCCACGACATGATGCTACGGCTCCTTACGTAACATCAGCAAATCTACCGATCCTTTTTCTCTTCACAACAACACTTTCTGCACTACTTTCACTTTCATCGACACTTCCGCCTAGAACACAGTCCAAACACTTCCAAGGATTTCCAAGAAAGTTCTATAATATATTAGGCGAACTGTTAACTGTTTGAGAAGAAAATCGCGATCTCTATTGTTTTTATTACGAACAAAGTTGCTGAAAAATACGTATAAAGTTGATTTTTGACAGATGGCATCGATCGCTGAAAATGAATGCCCCGTTGGCACTTTGACAGATCGCTAAACCGTGCCGACCTCCGCGCCGTGGTGCCGTGCCGTGCCCCTATACCTACATGAAATATTGATGTATTGATTGAACTGACTGACTCTTCAAGGCGCGCCTACACTTATCCAAGTCAAGTAGACATAGACATCAAAAACAAGAGAGCATATCCACGTGATGATAGGGGGCAGGGTTATCGCCGTTTTGTAAGAATATTTTTGTCGTCACAAGACATACAACAACTAAACTACGAGAGTTTTAATTTTTCTATATAATTAGCTATCATGTACTACTGAGTAGGTTTGATTGTGTATATATCGCAGGAAAATCATCAAATTCGTAAACTTAAAAGTGTTCTAGGAAACTTATAAGTCGCCGGAAATCAGTCAAACAGCATGCGAATTAACATCTAACCTGATCTACAATCTTTTCTTCTGATTCTGAACCGCTGGTTACCCCTTTTTATTTTATTGGATTTATGGTCGTGAGTGTCATACATGATTATGAATGTTTAAAATTGTAAAGAAAGCTTTACACTACTCTAGTGTAGTGTGAGCGCCTCTTGTTCCCCTCTTGCCATTATATTATGTAAAGTAATGCCACGTCTTTAATTCCTACATTGCACTACAGTCCGTTCATTTTACCTCTGTGCCATATAAATTGTCTTATGGCTAAAGGTAAAATGACTGTGAACGGACTGTACATACATCTACTACTTGTTTATTCTTTATTAAGCCTACTACGTTTTGACCAATCAGCATATATTATTTATTCTATTTACAACAATACTGGCAGCCGTAGGAAGCTTACCAGTTTCCTAAATTATAACTACCAAGAAATATTGAAACTCGTATGCTGTTTGAGAAATTTCCATCAACTTAGTTGTCTCTTACGACACCCGTGGGAAGAAAGAGGTAGTGACATTCTAAGCCAGCACTACTCGGAAACTTATCATAAATGATCTGCGTTTACAAATTTCCTGAGGTGATTCTACTATAAGTTTCCTAAAAACTATTAGGAAAGATGACAAACTATATAGAGATTGGAAAGATGTCAATTCGAATTATGTGTAACAAATATACAAAAATATTTTTTTCTGCGACATACCAGGCCACTCAGAAAGTATTGCGAAAAAGGTTTTGATGTATGAAACACTGGCCGGTTGTAATGTATACTGAAAATATGAGTCTTTATAAATAAAAAAAGGTACGTTCCAATTTTAAAATTTCGCTCTTTATTTATTACGAGCTATTTTAAATTGTCGTGTCTTACTGAAAAAATTATGTGAGCCGGGAACGTTTTCGCGCTATGATATTTTACGATTTCAAATGTCGCTTAAAACGAGACGAATCATACGATAGACTTCAAATTGCGTTTATGGATGAAGGGCCTTCCAAGGCAACCGTGTATCGTTGGTATAACGAATTCAAGCGTGGTCGATTAACTTTGCGGGATGAAGAAATAAGTAGTCGCCCTCTAACGTCTGTTACGGATGAAAACGTGGTGGAAGTGAAAAATTTAATTCATGACAATAGGCGAATAACGTATCTAGAGATTCAACACATTATGCAGATTGGATCGGGAAGCGTTCATGAGATTTTACACGAACATCTTCACGTGAGGAGGATAGTTTCACGCTGGGTGCCACACAACCTCACCGAGGTACAGAAACTGGCCCGGGTGGAATGGTGTCGTGATATGATTAATAAATTTGATGCCGGCTCGTCTCGGCGTGTTTACGATATCGTTACAGGTGATGAGTCCTGGATTTATCAATACGATCCAGAAACGAAGCGCCAGTCGACGGTTTGGGTATTTCAAAACGAAGCGACCCCTACCAAAGTGAAGAGATCTAGAAGCGGTGGGAAGACCAAGGAAGTGGGGAAACCACGTCAACGCGCCCGCTCACACCGCGCTCAAAACGACGGACTTCCTGAACAGCACGCCGGTCAAACTCTTGGGTCACCCTCCTTACAGCCCTGACCTGGCACCGTGTGACTTCTTTTTATTCCCTAAAATAAAAAATCTACTCAAAGGGATACAATTTTCATCGCCGGAAGATGCGCTGTCAGCGTTTCAGCGGGCTGTAAATGAGGTGTCTGCGGCGGACTGGAAAAAGTGTTTCGAAAACTGGTTTAGACGTGTGAAACTTTGTAAAGATGCTGGTACTTTGTAAGTACTCTCCTACTTTGAAGATTTAATAAAAACATTTTTTCCCCATAGAACATTTTTTTTTATTTTCGCAAAGTTTTCTGAGTGTCCCACGTATATATATATATACCCAATGTCTTTGTGTATTGTAGTTTATATGTAGTAGCTTTTAAATCCAATGATAAAGATGAAGAAAAAGTTTATATAATAATAGAATGGGATACTATGTTCCCGCCGTATACCTCCAAAAGATGACAGAGGTAAGTACTACTACTTTACCTACATGACTAGACTTAATGTAACCCATGGATGTATTAATATATAAGAGTACTTGTGTCGTTAAGTGTCCCAAACGGCTGTCGGCGGGACGGGGCGCAATCAGTGAGTATTGCGCTTAGCGAAACCCACACTAGGTACAATACAACACATGGGTGCCACGTAAGCATGCCAAAAATTATCTATTATATGTCGGCCTGCCCACCTAGCAGCTTGTGACGAGGCGAGGGAGCTCAAGTCAGACGGTATCATCTTGGTTTAAACCCCACATAGAACCGTACACAGATTACCCTCGAGAACGATGAGTAAGCAGGGTGTTGGGCTCACAGTAGTCTGGAGAAGTAAATCTTAGCAATTGGCCGATCCACTTTTCACCGAGGCCGTTAATAAGCATACGTAGTATCTAATATTGTAATCTGTGTTAATAAGCACAGTGCCGCTTTCCGTCTTCCGGTATAATTAGCTCGCTAAGTAAGATCTGTAAGTGACTAACGCCCGATTTCTGTATTGAGTATTCATGCTAAGAACAACTTAAGTATCGTTTTGTCTCATTCAGTTGTTAAGATTTCAATGCGACAGAACGATACTTAAGTTTTTCTAAGCTGGAATACTCAATTGAAAGAAAGCTAGAAAGAAAAATCTTTATTCTCCTCTTGAGGACACAAACAATATAAAAAAAGAATAAAAATAGACTTAAACAACAACAAAAAAGAACCTATATACTAGAAAAAAACTAAATAATAATAATTAATAAAACACAAACATAAACGTTCACGCCAAATATCCCCGAAGGGGTTGACAGAGGTACTAATACTTCCGAACATCAAACAAAACACAAAACTTACAATTTACACAATGTGCCCTCATTTGGCGAAAAGGTATCTGGCTCGGTATCAATCAATTCAGAAATCGGGTGTAATTCTCGCTAGATAGGGTCAGACACTGCTCGAATACAGATACTTACACTCATATGTCCAACTAATATTATTTTTTTCAGCTTTTTTTAGCATATGTGTTTGAGTGACCAACCTACAACCCTAACCTAACCTACATACCCTCACAAACGAGCATAGTCGCAAAGGTTTCGACGCCTTATGGGCCTCCAGCTCCTCTGCGTTTCGCGGATGCCAGGCGCGGGTGGCTTCAGATTAAGTTTGCCGCTTCATATCTGAATACACTATAATACCGCTACACCTGCTGATGGCGCGTTTAGTCTACTCAAGAGGAGAATATAGTTTTTTCTTTCTTTCTTTCATATTGGTCAGTGCCCATTCAGCTATGAAGCGGCCAACTTAATCTGAACCTACCCGCGCCGGGCACCCGCGAAACGCAGTGAACACTCTAAAAGAACATACATACATACATATACTCACGGCTATAAATCCCTAGAAGGGGTAGCCAGAGCTAAGGAATTAGAAATTCCTCAGCCACATTTGGAAAATTGAGTGGGGAAAGGATGGTAAAGTAAAGGTTGTTGGTGATGGGTCTCCAGCCGCATCGCCCAAAAATCCCTTAAAAGCCCCAATACCGTTAGTCGCCTCTTACGTACACCCATCGGTAGAAACGGGGTAGTGCTATTCTAAGCCGACACTACACGGCAAAGAACGGTAAGTTAAATGATAAGGGAAGACCTTCAGTGAGCCGTTACAAAACTTAGGAAGCAATTCTGTAAATGGCGAATATTGATTGGGGATAAGACGAATCCACTTACCCCCACAAACACCCTTAAACAGCTAGGCAACAATTAATCTCGTCTTAAATGGAACAAGAAGCAGCTAAAGAATAAAAATCTTAGGTACTCACTCATAAACACACCAACCGCATTTACAATAAAACACAAACTCAACTACAATAATTTAATACTTAATTTCTAACATTGGCTCAACACTTATTTGTAATAATTAACTCTACCCTACTCTGATAGTGGTTGCTTCCTGAATTTCTTTTTGTTTGTGAGTTCCATCACAGAAGGGTCTATTCTTTGTTTGCTTGCAGTTACATAGCCAGTACTCCTTTGTTTTATCTACTTGAAATTTTATGGGCCTGGAAAATAAAGACTTGTTTAATGGCAGCCTATTGTGCATACGCATACTCTAGATTATCATACAACGTAATAATATGTGGTAATAGTACTGACAGGTGATATTTTCATATTACAAAAAAAAACATCCGTATTTTAATGATTACTGACCAAATGACATCATGCCGACCATTTTTTATTAAACGTAATATATTATCATACATATACTCACGGCTACAAATCCCTTTACGGGGTGGCCAGAGCTAAGGAATCGAAAATTCCTCAACCACTTTTGGAAGTTGCATGAGAAAAGATGGTAGATTAAAGGTTATTGGTGATGGGTCTCCAACCGCATCGCCCAAAAATCCCTTAAAAGCCTCAATACCGTTAGTCGTCTCTCACATACATCTAACGGAAGAAATGGGGTAGTGCTATTCTAAGCCGACACTACACAGCTACAATATATTAACACTAACTTCAATTTACATAAAATAATGAGTATTACTCTTCAATGCAAAAAATAACCGTAAGTATTTAAATCAACTACAAAGACCTTTCACCACAATGAAATTAGTATCGTGTAGCCCCCACCACATGTTATTGTTAATAAAACTTTATAATCACATATCAAAAGACAGAGAACACACACACACACACAAAAGAAGAAAGATATAAAAAAATATATGTATATTATTTTCTACAACTATAAAAAAACATCTTATCAGTAAATGTTATTACAATATTAAGGAGTATTTTGATGATCACAACCATAAATAGAGTGCCTAAATTGCTCTACAACTAGTCTACCACTTAACAATATATGCCATGCCCTTACAGGGCGTCACCTGTACTTATACTGTATTTTTACAATTTGTAACATCCTATCAACTTGTGACATGCAAATAAAATTAATTGAATGGTAATTTATTTACGAGGGATGCATAAGAAACTAAGTAATTGTTAAAAATGTATACTTTGGGCCATGAGTGGGTTTTTTTAAAATAATACTTCATCTTTCTTCCATCTATCCACTTATTTTTTAGTTCTGGCAAAAGTGAATTAGCCAAACTCTTTTCTGGAATTATTAGAACCAGGAAAGGAACACAGGACACTTTTTATAATATTAAAAGGAGGGAAGGCACTTTACGCAACCGAATTCTTTCACCAATGGAAAGCTTTATCTTTCAGAAGCAAAATAGGTTATATGTTATCACCCTAAAATCGTAGGGGGTAAGCAGTAAAAAACACTTAACACTGTCTGTGTGAAGCCAGGGCGGAACACTAGTAGTATATATAAATAAACAGGGTTTTTTTTAAGCAAGGTTTTAAATCCTATAAACATATTGATAAACACCACAAGTGAATTTGCACAATAATTCTTTGTCCAACCTACCTAGCTTTAGAATCTCATAAGCACACTTAGTATACCATTATCCATAAATGAACTTGTTTTTAAAATATCATTATAACATAAAAAATATACTTATAACATATTATGCTTATGTTTTTTCTTGGCTTGAGAAGAGATACCAACAAATTCACACATGCTATCTTGTCTATCAAATATAATAAAGATAGACAAATATTAGCAAAGAAATTTGTCTGAATTCTATAAAGCGCAATACACACTGAGACATGACAATGACATAATAGTCCAATGGGTAGAACACCCGCCCAAAAACAGAAGGGTGTGAGTTCAAATCCCGGGTCGGGCCTACACCAATTTGTCTTTTCTAAAGTCATATGTGTGGTTAATTTATCATGGTTGTTATTGGAACCCACACCTGTCTGTGTGAGGCAATAGGCATAAATCAAATTTGCAAACTTTTGACTAGATACACAATCTAATTCTTATATTATATATAGAGATGAAAAAAGTATCAACCCCATGGTTAACATGTTATTTTTAGGCCTAATATTAAGAGTTTTGCATAACAATGACAGGAAAATATTTTTTATTATTTTCTATTTTTAATTACTATCTCAGCTGCCAAGGAGTTCAATAAAATATCTAATGTCTCATATAAGATGGTAAACTTATAATGGCAGTTCAATGGTCTCTTATTAAATTTTGGGACACATCACAAATGAGGAACTAAAAAGGCAGGAGTCGAGGAGGAGAGCATGTATGAGAAGATAGATAGATGTAAATGAAGCTAAGAGGTTTGTCAAGATTGTGCAACGTGGCAATCAATAGTCTTTGCCTCCTGCCTATCTGGACACAATGGGAACTACTGGCATGAGTATATGTGTGACAAATGCTTGCTAGGCTAAATAAATAAATGTTTTGTAAAGATTAAATGATTAAGTTACTTTTATTTTTAGATAGTGAGTCTTAACAAAATACATTAAGTTTTCTTAAACATTATCATCATTATTAACCTATTATAACTAAATAAGGAGTGATCATCATTCATTCACATTTAACATGTTTCTAGAATCTATTTGTTCAATCAAAGGCATAAAGTGTTTTACCAACCTTTGCTCAACCTTTAAAAAAACATCTTTATGAGTCCCATCACACATAGGGTTATTCTTGGACCGTCCACATAAACACCAGCTATAATTTTTACCAGCTTCTAATAATATTTTAAATGGCTTTCTATCATACACTATACCATTTGTCTTCTGTTTACTAGCTGAGAATGTATCGCTCAGCACATTTCTTGGTATTTCAGGTTTGGGAGGCTTTGTCACATAGGATGCCTGCAAGAAATCACACAATATACATACACACATAATCCATTACTTGAGTGTGAGGCATATATTAGACTAGTTTTAGTTTCCAATTCTAGAGTGGTTTTGTGTTTTATATAGTTGGCTTAGCTAAACCCCCTTTTTGTTTTACTGCCTGACCCTCCCTCATCATTTGAACATAATATATGCAAAAAGATTCTTCATTTTGTACTCTTTTCGAATTCTGAAACTTCGATGACCGTTTTTGGTTTCTAGCGGGAAGTAAAGGTTGGTAGGTGGGTACTTTTTACGTTCTATCAGTGCTTTTTAGCCAAACAAAATTTGAGGTTATTAGTACACAACACGAAACATTTTGGCAAGACTTTCCATTCTTAAGCGTGTAACATTTGAGCTTTTGATTTAATTCTGAGTATTTTGATGTGGATAGGATTCATCGTTTACTTACAAAGTTTGTTGACCGATTTATACGTCCTAAAATTAAACTTCTGGTAAACATTTTTATTTCTTTAGTAAGAGTCGTCTAAATTATCTATATACGCATTAATTAACCCAGTTTATTTATTCTTATATTATTGGTAAGTGTAAAATATATTTTCAGAAAGTTATTTTTACAGATATTACTATTTGTACTTAGTACCTAATTGTACTCAAAACGGAGAAAAAAAAAACGGAGTGATTATATACTCTTTGATTGTACTCTTGGTCGTAACTAGGGTTGGAATTAAAAAAAGTTAAATAAAAAACAGCTGTTTGTGTTTGTCAATCAATATTTATTTCAGTTCAGTAGTTGGTTGGTACAGGTTGGTAGTTGGTCAATGTCAAAGAGGAATTTAAAGTCATTATTAAAATAAGCAAAATAATAATTCCGATTATGATTTAAGGGTCAAGTAAGTTTGGTATACAAACTATTAGTTTGACATTTCACTGATATTGCTTAGGCTTTAGAGCAAATTCATAGTAATCGTAAAATGTGCCTACGAAATGCGCAATCGCTCGTTCGGAACGGGTTTGAGTGAGCGTGCTATCAGCGATTA
This sequence comes from Bedellia somnulentella, assembly GCA_963576735.1. NCBI lineage: Eukaryota > Metazoa > Arthropoda > Insecta > Lepidoptera > Bedelliidae > Bedellia > Bedellia somnulentella. The sequence continues at coordinate 92,726 of OY755172.1, read as the reverse complement.
TCAGCAATTTGATCGCATCGTTGCCATGTAGTGCCGGCTTAGAATGTCACTACCCCTTTCTACCCACGGGTGTCGTTAAAGGTGACCAAGGGTATGGCGATTTTTAAGTGGTTTTTTTAGCGATGCACTTGGAGACGCATCACCGACGACAATTGGCCTAGACCTCGCTTTTATAACATACCCTTTTTATATTATAAATCGATAAAGGACATCAAACTTAACAACTTTGCCCATGGAATGCCTATCTAAAATATTTTAATTTTCAAAAAATAATAATAATTAAAAATTGTCGTACCTAGTTCAAACTGAGAATGTATACAATGAGATTCCTTGCTTCAGTGAAAATAAAAAATAAAAAAAAAACATTTTATAATAAACCGGTAAGCGAGCGATTGAACTGGAAAATACCGAAAGAGGTAATATTTTTGTTTACAGAGCGAAAAGCATAGATCAAAATGTTTTTTTTATTCCTTATTTTCACTGAAGCAAAGAATCTCATTCTATACAGTCTCAGTTTGAACTAGGTACGACAATTTTTATTTATTAAGTTTTTTTGAAAATTACAATATTTTAGATAGGCATTCCATGGGCAAAGTTGTTTAGTTTGATGTCCTTTATCGATTTATAATATAAAAAGGGTATGTTATAAAAGCGAGGTCTAGGCCAATTTACATCTTGTCCCCTATCAACTTCCACATGTGTCCGAGGAGTTGATTGATCGCGTCTCGGAACACACTACAGATCGGCTTCTTATCGGCTTACATTTTTATTTCATGTTTCATGCCAGTTAGTATGAGATTAGGATTAAGCACTAACGAACCGCACAGATGTCGTTGTGGTGACTGGGTAGATGCATTGGGTCGACATGGACTTTCTTGTCAGCGAAGTGCCGGCCGTTTATCCAGACATGCAACGATCAATAACATCTTAAGGCGTGCATTAGTAAGTGTAGGTGTTCCACCCGTTTTAGAGCCAAGTGGTTTGACACGCGATGATAGGAAGAGGCCGGACGGCATGTCACTGATCCCCTGGGCTAACGGGCTTCCGTTAGTTTGGGATGCGACATGTGTCGATACTTTCGCCGGTTGCCACGTAGCTTCCGCTTCTCGCAGGGTTGGTTCAGCGGCTACTATTGCTGAGGCCAACAAAAAAGTGAAATATTCCTCTCTACCCCAAAGATATTATTTTGTCCCCTTTGGGGTGGAGACTTTGGGGCCTTGGGGTCCGGAAGCACGTGGTTTATATAAACAGTTAGCTTGCCGTCTTATTGAAACAACTGGGAACCCAAAGGCAGGCTCTTACCTTGGACAAAGACTTAGCATTGCCATACAACGCGGCAATGCTTCCAGCGTCCTAGGTACCCTTCCCCGAGAAGAGGAGCTGGAAGATGTTTTTAGATTTTAAGTTTTTAGGTATCTATTATGTAAATAAGTGTTATACTTATATTTTTTTTAATTAATATATATTTCTTTTTGTAGCTGATGTATATAACTAAGTAGATTTTAATTTAATGCCTTTTGTCTTACATAACATAACATAACATAACATAAACGTTCACGCCGTTTATCCCCGAAGGGGTTGGCAGAGGTACCAATACTTCTGAACTCACATGGCAAGCGCCATCTAGTTTCCAGAGAAGGTACCCACGTTTTGCTTAGACAGTGCACTCACGTGATAGGGGGCAGGCCTATCGCCGTTTTGTACGAATACACTGTCACATGACTAAGTACAACTCAGCCATGTGGGTTTCCTCACGATGTTTTCCCTCACCGTTAGCAACCATGATAAATTAACCACACATATGACTTTAGAAAAGACAAATTGGTGTAGGCCCGTCCCAGGATTGGAACTCACGCCCTTCTGTTTTCCGGGCGGGTGTTCTACCCACTGGACTATCATGTCGCCTTTTGTCTTCTGTATATAATATATATGTGTATAGAACTTAAATAAATATTATAAATGTGAAAGGTAATATACTATACAATATCTTAATACATACTTACATAATGAAATAAATACAAATATATACAATGTAACTACTAATTAAATCTTATGTTAGTATGTCATGTCACTGTCAGTTGCAACTGTCAGTCAGTTCAGATGTCAACACTGTCAATCTCACCGACCGACACTCCCCTCAACTCTATTCTAGTGATGGGCGATTGTTAAAAAAAGCAACAATCGAATAATTCGAATGAATCAGTAAGTACCATTCGAATGATCATTCATCATTCGAATGCTCATTCACGATTCGAATGAATAAACTGTATGAATCATTCGAATGACTTTGTGTTTACTTAAGGAGTGCGAAACGTTTTTCTTCTCTTTGTTTGTTTTACAAATTTACCAAGGTTTCTTGCTACTTTTTTGTAAAATTGGGACATAAATAAATAAATAAATAAAAAAAAAAAAACGACTGACAAAGTATTTATAAGGATTAGCAGATAATGACAATATCTTTTTGGTTTCATATTATATATTCAATCAAAAGTAGTAGTGGCACGATATTGTTATTGCAATAGCAGCAGTAATGCCATTTTTTTTTTATTTAATTTTATTATGAGCGTAAAACAAATTCGTGAATTTTTCATAATTTCGGCAATATTTTACCTTTGTTTATTATGGCAAGAGAGACACCAAATTATAAGTTTCAATTAATTACTTAGGATACTTGCATATTGGTATATTGATTGATGATTTAATTTTTTTTAAAAATAAACCATAAGGTTTCTTTCCTACACAGTGTAGTCAAATTTTATAACGACGCAAAAAAAGATGTTGGTTCTAACATTTTCTGTAAGTTACTTTATAATTAAATTGATTAACAGCATACGAACATTTTTCATTCTCATTTATATTTGATAGTCACTTCTTTCCCTAAGGACTTTATTATTCATGTCATTTGAAAAAGAAAAGAATTCTTTTTCATTCATTCGAAAAAGAGCATGTATTAGAATAATACTGGATGTAAGGGAAGCAAGAGAGGTTTGTCAAGATCGTACTAAGTGGCGATCGATAGTCTCTGCCTTGCCTACCCCAATGGGAATAACGGGCGTGAGTATAAGTAAGTAAGTTTTCATTCAAACACTTATTTTCATTCGAACTCTTATTTTCATACGAACACTTATTTTCATTCGAATAATTCGAATGGCTGTTTTCCACAATCGAATAGTTCGACTAGTTCCGCATTCGAATGATCATTCGAATGAATCATTCACATTCGCCCATCACTACTCTATTCCATTCCCATTTCCCTCAGTCTGCTTACCTAAATATTTACAGACAAGTATTTGAAAGCCAAAGCATCAGCATAGTAAAGTAACTAATATATTATAAATATATTATTAATATTCTTGCTGGCCTGGCACTTGGTTTGGTGGGCGCGTTGTTTTGTTTGGGAGTGCTAGTGTGTTCTCGGAAACGTTTATATTCTTACTGTCCTTAATTTTATTAGTACCAATACCAACCACTGCTACCGTTGGAGTAAAACATGAGTGTAGAAATGAAACTATTTACTCGTGAGGAGTTGAAGTCTCGCAACACTAGGGACGATGCAGTGCTGATCATCCACAATGCTGTATATGACGTCAGCAACTTTTTGGATGAGGTAAGTAAATTGACAAATTATTGCCCAAACACGAAAGTAAAGACCCTTTAGGAAATAAACATCTGAAGAAAAACTGAAACACAACATCGTTTAGTAAAATAAACAATTTAATTTCATTTATAGCTAAAAAGTATAACTAAGCTATACATTATATTTAAGTTATTTGAGTCCCCCTATGATTAATTATAATTTGTCATTATAAAAACTTTTATTTTGTGTTTTTTATGTGGCTATAACATTTTTGATACTGCATTCTTAATTCCTACAGTTTCAAATTTAACTTTTTGTTCTTGTTTAGGGTATATAGTGGTGAAGTGTGTCCCTAGTGTTGAGATAGTTATGTTTGCAGATGACACATCTTTAATATTTAATGTAGCGAGATCCTCGACATCTCTTGACGACGTAAATAAAGCTATCTCACTGGTATTGCATTGGTTTACTGTAAATAACCTGGTTCTAAATGCCAAAAAAACTAAATGTATTAAATTTACTTTACCGAATGTTAGGCAAGTTGAAAACAATATTGTTATTGATAGTGAAAAAGTAGAATTAGTGAAAGAGACAAAATTCCTAGGGATAATAATCGATTCTAAGTTGCAATGGGGACCCCATATACTAACACTTTCTAAAAGGCTGAGCTCAGCAGCATATGCTGTGCGTAAGATTAGAGAAATAGCAGACGTAGAAACAGCTCGCATTGTTTATTTCAGTTATTTTCATAGTATTATGTCGTACGGTATTTTATTATGGGGTAAAGCGGCTGATGTTCATAAAGTTTTCGTCTTACAAAAGCGAGCTATCCGATCTATTTATATGTTGAGGTCGAAGTATTCGTTGCGCGAAAAATTTAAAGATATTGGCATTTTAACTGTCCCTTGCCAATACATATTTGAGAATTTAATGTATGCTAAAAAGAATATATGTCAATTTAGTAAAGTTAGTGATAGGCATACTGTTAACAATCGAAATAAGGACAAACTTAACGTACCGAAGTGGAGACTTAATAAAGTAAGTAACTCCTTTATGGGACTATCCCTCCAAATGTTCAACAAACTTCATTCTGACATGTTGGAATTGCCTGTGGCATCTTTTAAAAAGGCAATTAAAGCAATGCTTTTAAAGAAATCTTACTACAGTGTTCAAGATTTTTTAAACGACAAGGACCCAACGCGCACATGACCGTGTCCGTAAAGCTATAAATCTTCCCTTGTTATTCCCAGGAATAATTGTCTGGTGAGGATTTTTCTTCTTTTCACGTTATGTGATTGGTTTTTTGTGATGGACAATTTATTTTTATTATGTCAAACAAGCGTTTGGTTGTGTCGCATAGAAAATCTTTTGTAAAGTAAAGACATGTTAATAAACTGAAATTGTACAAACCATGTTTTGAAAAAATGAAAAAATGTGAATGTAAAGAGTTTCTTTGTTGCTTCTTCTCTTTACGAACACCTTCCGAAGCAACGGACTAATGATAAATTTAAAAACATTTGACGTTCAAAGAATGATAGTTTTTAACTTAATTTTAAAGAATAAACTTTTTGACTTTTTTGACTTTTGACTTTTTGAAGGGGCAAGGGTTGGGCTGGGGTTATATTTCTGAACAACTTCTAATTTTTGACACGTGGATTCTGCTTATACACCTTATCCTAGGAAAGTGCATTTATGTGACAGGTGGCTAAAGTATCAATGCTTTATACAAATACACGATCACATGACTCGGTACAATTCATGCTTATGAGTTTCTTACTATGTTGCCCCTTGCTGTTAACAGCATTTATAACATACATACATATTCTCACGCCGTTAGTTCCCATTGGGGTAGGCAGAGACTATCGATCGCCACTTTGTACGATCCTGGCAAACCTCTCTGGCTTCGTTTACATCCATCAATCTTTTCATACATGCTCTTTTATTCTTCATACTGCGGACACCTGCCTTTTTGAGCACATTTTCTATTTGATCCAAATGTGTCCTCCGAGGTCGTCCTCTACTAACATTACCTTCCACATTGGCTCTATATATCTCTTTCACCAATTTACTGTCATCCATCCTCTCTATGTGCCCAAACCATCTCAACATTCCTTTTTCTATCTTTCTTACAATATCATCTTTTACACCACACCTTTCACGAATCACATCATTCCTCACACGATCACATAACCTTACATTACACACTTTTCTGAGGGATCTCATTTCTACTGCATTCACTCTACTTTCATGCTTCTTCTGCCACACCCAACATTCACTGCCATACATAAGCGTAGGAACGAGGACAGCATCATGCACAGCCATTCGGGCCTTTTCAGACACCGACTGACTAGACATTAGACTATCCAGTGCTCCATTTACCGCATTACCCTTTTTCACTCTTCTCTCGATATCTTTATCACACTTTCCATCCCTAGTAAACAAACTTCCCAAATATACAAACTCTTTCACTTGTTCCACTTTCTTACCATTAATCTCAATCACGCATTCGGTCATATTCACCTCTCTCTCAAAAACCATAGTTTTTGTTTTATCCACATTCACCCTCATTCCCTTTTTTTCAAAAGACGCACATGCAATATTCATCATCTCTTGCAGCTCTTCCACCGATGATGCAAGTAGCACTTGATCGTCGGCATATAAGAGGCATTTGATGATGAATCCACCCATCCTCAATCCATAATCACTTTCACGCAACTCTGTTAAACAGTCATCCATGAACAAATTGAAGAGCCACGGGGAAGCTACACAACCCTGTCGGACACCCCGAGAGATCCCGAACCAGTCAGTATTTTCCCCGTTTACTCTCACACATGCACTGGAATCCTCATAGAGTGATATCAGTGCACGTATAAGTCGACTCCCCAAACCGAACTTGGATAACACCTCCCATAAACACTTTCTTACCACCCTATCATACGCCTTCTCTAAATCAATGAAGGAGCAATACACCTTTCGGTTCTTAGCTAAGAACTTTTCGGTGATGCTCCTTAAAGAGAAGATTTGGTCCATACATCCCATTCCCTTTCTAAATCCTGCTTGCACATCCCAAATTTTATCATCCGTTTCATTCATCACTCTTTCAATCAAAACCTTTGCATACAATTTACCGACAATGCTGAGTAGGCTAATTCCACGGTAGTTTCTAGCCTCCTGGTGTGACCCCTTTCCTTTATATAAAGGCACAATCACCGCTTTGCACCAGTCTTGTGGCACTTTGCCACTCGACCAGCATTTTTGGAAAAGGAAGTACAACCAGGAAGCCACCACCCCTTTACCAGCCCTCAGCATTTCAGTGTTTATCCTGTCATACCCTGCCGCTTTCCCTAGTTTCATACTTTTCATTGCTTTCATTATTTCTTCCATACTGATCTCACTGTCACTAAAGTCACCCATAACGTCGTTCCAATCAACATTACTGCTGATTGGCGAAGAAATGGATGAATCCTCTTTTTCAAAGAGTCCCTCAAAATAGTTCTTCCATACTCGTCTTATGCTACTTTCATCCGTCGCCAATTCACCCTGTTCATCTCTCACAACATTCACTCTCGTGTTTTGGGAAACTCCCTTTTCTTTCCGGATATATTTCCAGAACAACTTTTGGTTATTCCGGAAATTATCAGAGAGTTTCCTCTCACACCATTCTATCAGATCACGCTTTTTCTTTTCTATTTTCTTCTTGACCTCATTCTTAACTCTCTTATATTCATCTTCAATGTTCTTCACTGCATCATCTGTTACTCTCGCATCCATTCGTTTACTAGCTTTAATCGCTAGTAAATCTAACCAAGCTTTCTTCTTATCTCCAACTGCCTCTTTCACATCTTTATCCCACCAACTTGTTGGTGGTCTATTTGTTCTTTTACTCAATCCACATACTTCCGTCGCACATTCAACCATTGACGATTTGAGCACATCCCATACTTCTTCTATTTCCAATTCATCCTTCATCTCCACGCAACTTAGCCTGTCGTCCAATTTCTTCATATATTCATCTCTAATATTTTCATCCTCTTCCAATTTCTCCACTTTTATTCTCGCAAATTCAGTTGTCGACACTTTGGCCCTGTGACGCCAACGCGTGCACAGTCCCCTTAATCGTGATATCACGAGAAAGTGGTCTGTGCCAACGTTAATGCCCCTATGGACTCTGGTGTCAACAACCTTTGCTCTTAGCCTTTCATCCACTATCACAAAATCTATCATACTTCTCTCGCTTCCTCTCTGTCTAGTATACATATGGATATCTTTGTGTTCAAACAACGTGTTCGTAACACAAAGATTCCTCTCCAAACATACATCAATCACTTTCTCACCATTCTCGTTCACTCTTTTATCACCAAACTTTCCTAAAACTCTTTCACAACCGTTGCGTGACACACCAACCCAACCATTAAAATCTCCTAACATAACAATTTTCTCATTTTCATCACACCCATTCGCAACCTCGTCTAACAGATTCCAAAACTCCTCCCTCTCGGATAGTGATCTGGACATGTCCGGAGCATACACGCAAATTATGCGCATCCGGACTAGCCCTACCTTCACCTTTATCCATAGGAGCCTTGGACTCACACACGCATAATCTTTCATGCACTTAGCCATCCTTTCAGATATCAGAAGTCCCACGCCTTGGCAAGCTCTATCACTCTCGGCAACTCCCGACCAGATAGCTGTAAATGGGCCAAGTTGTGAAACCTCTTTTCCCTTGCGCTTCGTTTCATTCACACACAGAAAATCTAGTTTTCTTTCTTCCATAATCAAACATACTTCATCTAATTTTTCATGCATCCCTCCACACACATTCATCGTACTAAAGCGGGTCTCTTTAGCCCACTTTTCGCCCCGTGAGGAACCACGGCGTGATGAGTGGCGAGCCACATCGCCGCCACCGCGTTTAATTGTAGTTTCTAAACACATTCGGTTCCCACGTAAAGCAAGGGAAATATACTGTCCGCCTAGCCAGAGCCCCGCTTGACTAGGTAAGGTTATTTAGTACCCGGAGTGCACCAGGCTCCGGGACGGCGGCACGCTAACGACCAGGCTCACCCCTGGCCACGCATCCCTCGGCACGGCAGACCTTGGATTGGTGTAGGGGCAAAGATGAAAAAAGCCCTTTTCCCTTAGTCGACTTCTACGACACCCACGGGAAGAGATGGGGTAGTGCTATTCTATGCCGACACTACACAGCCTTCTATGCCGACACTACACAGCCTAAATTATAAATAATCCACAAATTGAAATCAAGAAAAAATTAAAATGAGAATGATATAATATTTATTTGCATGCCACATGGAATTAGATCTTCTCTAATTATAGTACACATTCCGTCAAGACACTTGACATACAAATCTAAAATTAATTATGTTTTTTAAAATTAAACACACACATTAATAAAATCTATACCTAATCAATTTAACTTATAAAAAATCATGCCAATTTAAAAGAAAATAAAATTAAAACAATAATAATAACCAACACAATGAAAAATATTCATTTACAAAGTAAAAACACATTTCAGTCAACCATCGTTTTAAATTTTTATAAAAAAAATTATTGTTCATATATTTAATATTTTCGGTGACCTTATTATAAATTGAAATGCACATTGAATAGCAATTTTTTTACACAGGCTGGTCCTGATTCATCAGATGAATGGTACTGCTAATCAACCTGTATCGCGAATGTTGACATCACATAAGTCACATGCTTCTTTAAATTCATCTGGATATTGCCTAACAAATGAACAACTCATAAATATATATGCAGGCCAGAATTAGTAGTTTTAGCTTTTTGAACAGTGGTCTACAGGACTCATATGGTCTTTTTCCACATATTGCACTAAAAGACACATTGCACTACTTATTGGTGGAAGGTCAAAGAGGAATCATTGGTGTTGGCCCATGTAAAGACATGAACTAAGACCATCAACATTAATCTTTTTATTAAAAAAAGGACCATACTCAAACAAATTAATGAATAAAAAAAGCCATAAGACAGTAAATAGATATGTGGGACCACGCCTTTCAATACTAAAAGGTAAAACTAACCATATGATTAATTTAAAGAAAACTACAAATTTTCATTCAAATAAAGAGGCAATTGATTAGGTTTAATTGTAATTTTATTATAACAGTTTTCTTTATGTTACAAATTTAAATTTGTCTGGCTTCCTACAATGAATATTTTTAGTTATAGTTTATTAAAGTGCTAATCTATATTGTTGCTGTATTTGCAGCAGGTCTGTGTGGCAACTTGGTAAATATTCAGATAGTTTTGACAGCTTTTTTAGGTTCTCATTCTATATATGGCTTGCTAAGTGTAATATTAAACTGGTTCCAATACTACATCATATTGATATAGCTGCACAAAATAAAATAAAAATATGCTGACATAGCGCATAGATGAATTCATCCAAAACACTGACACATAGTTCCCTTTTTCTATGTTAAATGATATGTTAATACATTTTGATCGTAATAATGTCAAATAAGATTATATTCTCTTTGAAAACTTTTAAATGTTTTGTCATATTGACCTTTAAACTTTAAACAAAGGGGAACCTGAATTAATTTAACCTTTTTTACTTTTCTTCAGGTTAAAGATCTTTAAATTAATTCAATCCTCATTATGTACTTTGTTAAATATTGTTTCTTTTTTTTACTCCAAAAACTTTAAATAAGATTGCAGCTAACTTTAGCAGCAGAAGATGCTAGACTCAGGATTTCATCTCTCATGTCCTGTCTTTGCTTTATATTAAGGTTATGCTTACAATATAAAGTTACATAACATAACATAACATAACATAAACGTTCACGCCGAATATCCCCGAAGGGGTTGGCAGAGGTACTAATACTTCTGAACATCACGTGACTTTGTCACCTGGTGTTCAGAGTACCCACGTTTTGCATGGACATTGTACTCACGTGATAGGGGGCAGGCCTATCGCCGTTTTTGTACGAATACGCTGTCACATGACTAAGTACAACTCAGCCATGTGGGTTTCAATATAAAGTTGTTTTTAAATAACCAATAGATTACATTGATGAAATTAATAAAATGTTAGTAATTTATCTTTTTTGCGTATGTGACAATATCGCCCGAGCTCTGACCTCCGGCTCTATCTCTTTGTTTGGTGCAGATATCTCATTTAAGTATTTATTAAGAAATTCATTTCATAATTATGGTGCAAACATATTAATCAAGCAATTTTTCAATCTTAATGCATAGATTTAACGTGTACATTTGTTAATTACTACCTAATTAGTTAATTCATTATGTTTTTTGGGATATGTCATGATCTCTGAAATCGTTGTGTAAAGGTATTGCTCAGTTTTGGTTTTATTAATTTATTAAAGGATTAGTAACCCTCACTGGGCGAGTGGTGGACTACGGCCAAATACCCGTATTTAGGACGGTTTGGTGAGACAGCCTGATGACAGATGTACAGTCAGCAACGTGAAATAGGGTCCCGTTTTACGTTTAGGTAGGTAACCCTTAAAAAGTGTAACTACTACGCTACTCCTGTATTGTTATTTGGGTTCTAAAATCTATGTTTTAGTTGGAGTGATGCTGTATCATTTTATCAATCAAAGTTTGTGTATACGATCTCTTTTTTGATGAGAAGGATGTTCAAATAAGAAAAAGCAGGAGTATATGTACACTCAAAACAATGCAATAATGTAGCGATTCACATCAAAGTTCAGTCTGTCCATATCTGTTAGTAAGCACATTCTGAATTATTGCAAAAAGTATAACTTATAGTTTGTGCGTTTCACTAAATATGTGTTTGTGATACGCAATGGTGTGAAAGATAGATGTATATAAACTAAGCTAGAGAGGTTTGTCAGCATCGTTCAAAGTTGCGATCGATAGTCTCTTCCTACCCCAATGAGAACTAGTAGCGTGTATGTATTTATGTGTAAATAAGTGCGTAACTAAGGTTATAGTACTACGGTTGTGATAATATGACGTGCCAGAGGTGAAGGTTTTATCACAAAACATTGTCTCGCTCGTTGTATCAGTCCAAAGTCGCAAATTTGCGTCTTTGCGCGTCGCGTCGAGTTTCTGGTTTGGAAATAATCGTCTTCTTTAGAAAATATAGAAGTTTGAACCTTTTGTTTCTCTGGCTAAAATACACAAAAATGTGGACACATAACATAACATAAACGTTCACGCCGTTTATCCCCGAAGGGGTTGGCAGAGGTACCAATACTCCTGAACTCACATGGCAAGCGCCATCTAGTTTCCAGAGAAGGTACCCACGTTTTGCTTAGACAGTGTACTCACTTGATAGGGGGCAGGCCTATCGCCGTTTTGTACGAATACACTGTCACATGACTAAGTACAACTCAGCCATGTGGGTTTCCTCACGATGTTTTCCCTCACCGTTAGCAACCATGATAAATTAACCACACATGACTTTTAGAAAAGACAAATTGGTGTAGGCCCGTCCCAGGATTGGAACTCACGCCCTTCTGTTTTTCGGGCGGGTGTTCTACCCACTGGACTATCAACACAAAACACACAAGTGGACACATCGACTTCAAATTAAGCTCCTTAAAGAGTTTCAAATATTTGTAAGTTTGGGTATCTTCCAGTACCTGATAGGGTTAGTTCAAGTAGAACAACCATCTATGTCAAGTAGAAAGACGCTGAGTTCCAAAAGATCAGAAACACTTATAAGTTGGCCGATTATACTTTTTATACATATATGGCAGCTCGTGGCGCGGTTTTAGGCAGCTCTTCATATATGCTATTTGAGGATGTACAAATGCAGTGCCTTACGTTTCCGACATGGATAAATATTAAGACAGAACATGCAAGTTCAAGTGTTAAAAAAAACACCGCACATAATCTATGTATTAATAATGTATCTTGTATCCTTATTGTAATATCCTTAGTCTAGTTACCTTATTGTATATTTCATTTCCCTTGCATATTATTAAAAATAAATAAAGATGTAGTAAATAAACTGGGGTATTGGGGCTTTTTATTGGTTTTTTGGGCGATGCGGTTGGAGACCCATCACCAAAAACCTTTATGTTTACCATCTTTGCCCCACTCAACTTCCAAAAGTGGCTGAGGAATTTATAATTCCTTAGCTCTGGCTACTCCTTCTAGGGAAATATAGCCGTGAGTATATGTATGTAAATAAACTGCTTATGTACTTTTACAAGAAAACAGTAGCTCTTATCTGCGAAACACAGATAATAACTAAATAATTTTATCATATCACATCATTCGGCTCAGTAGGATTCGAGTATTGGAATTATTTAATAAAGTGAGGAATGTGATTAGAGGTCGTCGGAGGAATGCTTCCCTCAGCACGCGGTGGAATGCGACCTGTTTAAGATGGGAGCAGAGCGAGATAGCTCTGATGAGTGGGTCGATAGTGGATGACGCAATCAAGATATCGCTTGATGTCTCACTGCGTTGATCGCGCTTGGAATTAACTTGTGTGTTGAGAAGCGACCTTTCAACTAAATATCTCGTGGTATAAAACAGCTTTCTCTTACGCACTTACTTAGTATTGTATACTGTCATCTCATTCTAACCGATATCGTGACGATAAAATAGCGCTCGTGCTAGGCTCCTGAGGCCTACTAAGTAAGTGCGTAAGAGATGGCTGCTTTATCCCACGCGATAACTAGTTTAAACACCGCTCGTACTAGCCGGGCTGGTTTCAACTGTAGGGGTAACGGCACAGTGTGCTTTGCATATTGAGAGCATGTGCCCTATTTTACTGTAACGCGACTGCGATGTGCTTTTATTGTGGGTGAGCTTAATATACTAGATTTGTACATTGCTTCATATCAATAACTTTTTGACCCGCGCAGCTTGGTCTATGAGACGTACCTATAAACCTATTTATGATTAAATTCTCTATGTTTAAACAAATGTTATATGTAAAAAGTTATGGTATCTTTTATTTTCCCGAGATCAAAATTATCTTATTTATATATTACTCTTATAATAACCTACCTTTCTGCCGTTCAAGCGCAAACATCTAAACGTCCAAAAATGATACCGGCTGTTTACCCTTTTAGGAATAATTCTGTAGATGTAGATAATCCCAACTATGTAGTTGAGAAAAAGTATATATCCTACCCCTTCGGGGATATTCGGCGTGAACGTTTGAGTTGAGTTGAGCGTATGTATCAACGTCGAACCCCAAGTTAAACACTTAGGGTTGTGTTTTTTTAAAGACTCACTTATATCATAAAAGCCAAATTTCAAGTCTCCAGACATGGGCGTACCCAGGTTCTGGGCTAGGAGAGGGCAAATCATTAGCGATTAGCTGCCCTCCCCTGCCCCCCCCTGGGTACGCCCATGTCTCCAAATACAGAAATTAGAAAGTATTCATACAAACTTTACTCCCCGATCTTACTAGCCTTTTATGGGTAAAATTTTGCAAAAAGTAATTCAGAAGGGTTTTTAGACGCTTTCGAACCAGGCACAATAACTGACGGTTTAGTTGATAGCTTTGACTATGAACACTATAGACAGAGTCTTAGGGCCGGCGCTCACTGCCGGCATGGCATGGCAAAGGATTTCGGTATAGATACAGCATTTTTAATCTTATTGCCATGCGTATAGAATTCATTTTGACACAACGATGCCGAGGGAGGCCGCGGTAGGACAGAACGTCGGCATCGTTGTGTCAAAATGAAGTAAAATTAATTCTATACTCATGGTAATAAGATTAAAAATGCTATATCTGTACGGAAATCCTTTGCCATGCCATGCCATGCCATGCCGGCAGTCAGCGCTGGCCCTTATTGCAACGGGAGAGTACCTCTTTTAGATAGCAATATTTTTCCCTGTAATGTTGCGATCACTAGAAAACAATTACCCCAAAATACTGTAATAACCATTCTAAAAGCTACTTTTTAATTTAAAATTGATTACGTCAATTTATTGTTTAATTGAAGGTTTACTGACTATATTATTTCCTTCAATCATATAATTATACATACTTGCTCCTAGTATTATACAATCTTTTTTGTTTAATTTTGCCATTTATACTGATGTTTAATACACCGTGAAATCCAAAGCATATACTAACTTTCAGGGATGAATCTTCCCATGATTATGAACAACTTTTTGTACGGGAGTAACTTTGATACTGGACGAAAAAAAATCAGCTGTTCCATAACAGTAGATATTTTTATTTTCGAGTAGCAAAATTAGTCCCGTACAAAAAGTTGTTCGTAATTATGGGATGATTGAATGATTCAGTTCAAATAAGTTTGGAGTTTTCATGATTTAAAAAAACATGAATTCAATTTAAACTATGCAGACCGTCTCATTTTACTCGGTAGAATTTAAAATTAGCATTTAGTTTAATCTTGAGCAGCAAGTACATACCAAGTGCAAGTTATGTAAATATCATACGGGTCATGGGTATAGTGGGATCTATGTTTGTATTTTGAAAAATAAAAGACAGCACTATTTTATACATGAGTTTTATTGCATTACTAGCTTTTTGCTCGCGACTACATCCGCGTGGATACAGCTACATTAGCAGATTTTTAACATGACTTTTTAAGGTGAGCTGAATCAGCCAGGCTGAATCTATGAATAATGAACCCAGATCAAGTAATATAATATACACTCTGAAGACACAGAAAAATTAACGGTATTAAAGCGATTACAGATTTTTACCAAATATTACATAACATAAACATAAACGTTCACGCCGAATATCCCCGAAGGGGTTGGCAGAGGTACTAATACTTCTGAACATCACGTAACTTAGTCACCCGGTGTTCAGAGTACCCACGTTTTGCATGGACAGTGTACTCACGTGATAGGGGGCAGGCCTATCGCCGTTTTGTACGAATACACTGTCACATGACTGAGTACAACTCAGTCATGTGGGTTTCCTCACGATGTTTTCCCTCACCGTTAACAACCATGATAAATTAACCACACATATGACTTTAGAAAAGACAAATTGGTGTAGGCCCGACTCAGGATTGGAACTCACGCTCTTCTGTTTTCGGGCGGGTGTTCTACCCACTGGGCTATCATGTCGTTCATCGTCATATATGTATTATTCATTAATCGGCCTACTGAATTAAAATTATTAATTTGAATTTAATTTGTGTTAAATACATAAAATAGTACAAAAATATTTACATGCACATTTATTACAGGTACAGAACCACGATCTAGTCTCTTTATTTTATTTTTCATTACAATTGAATTGTCATCAAAATGCTTGGAACACATTTTGGTGTATTTAGTTGGTTTCCAATTGCATTTTCCAGTGGCCGCAATCCATTTTTCTTGTAAATTCGGGTCTTTAGGAAAACTGTAATGAATACGAAGAAATTAAATAAATATAACAAATTTATTACTTACTAATTCCGTAGATAACAATTGGCAATCATTCAGCGTCGTTATAGCGCGACGAAATACATAATATACTCACTCATTAACATTAGTTTACTTATTTGAAAATTTTACCCTAACGACAGGGTAGGATGAAAACGTGAATTATGGGAACACTGAGATACTGCATATTTTTAGGTTATGCTATTAAAAAATTGCTCAAAATAACTAAAGAAAACGCTAGTAATCTAGTTTAACGTAATTAACATTTGAATCACTTTTTTTCTGATCACGCAATGTATTTATTATGTATTTATCTGTAGAAAAACATTAAAAAACTCACTCACTTGTGGAAAGTCAATCCTTCGATGTGTTTTTCGCTGCGGCTTCCGCAGCCAAGCACGCTACACCCAACCATACCTCACTAAATAATAAGTTTGACTAATGGAGTCTCTTTTATCACAATAACAATATACAAATGAATAAAATCTTTCTCAAAATCAAAAGAAAACCAAAATCGCTCACAAGTCGACGCTTTGTTTGTCAAGCTTTAAAAGCGTGACATCAACAAAACGGGTTACGCGATACAGATGACAATAAAGATTTTGTGTCTCTTTTTAACATATAAGACCTTAAATAAGGGCTTCTCTTTTTAAAATGGATGACGTAACATCGCTCTATCTATAGTGTTCATAATCAAAGGTTGATAGACTATATTTTTTATCTGACATAACCTTTGAGTAGACATTGATGTTATACAGAAAATCATCAATCCATCAATTACAAACATACGAAAATTTATAGAAAATATAGCAAACTTCTAAATCCATAATTATTTATTTTATTTATAATTGCACACCCCTCTAACACCCCTTTAGGTATTAAATTTCTCAGATTCTGTTATTATTGCTCACTTACACAATAAGGGAAGACTTTGCCAACATTTCAAGTAAGTTTCAGCTTCTAGTTACAGCTGTACGACTATTTTAAGTTAGTCAGTCAGTAATGCCATTCATATGCCCGATTTCTGAATTGAGTATTCAAGCTGAGAACGACTTAAGTATCGTTTTGTCTCATTCAGTTGTTAAGATTTCAATACGACAGAACGATACTTAAGTCGTTCTCAGCTTGAATACTCAATTCAGAAATCGGGCGATAGAGATGTAATAAATAATGTACTGAAAGCGATACAAAATCTAGCTAGTACCTAACCTAGTGATATAAGTAACCTGAGGCAACCATACTTATAAACATATACTATAGCTACTATTAAATCTGCAGCTGGTAAATCATCTTTTAAGCGTATGCTTAAGAGATATTTATTAACGCTGCAGAAGAACCCCTCCCCTTCCATCCAGCACACTTTTTTGTAAGTAAATTTATGTTTCTCGTGCTATATTTTATGTAAGTTATATTTGTAAAATATATAAATGTGTTTATTATTTATTGGTTTCGCGCATAATATAATAATATAATGTAATATGATTATCCCGGAGAGAGTATAATATATATGATATCAATTAGTGTATTATATGCATTATGCAGGATATTTGTGTATGTGTGTTATATCGATATGATATTTTTATCTAGTAATATGTATATATATAATTATATATGAGGAGCGTCTGTTCAAAAGGAGCTATTTACATGCTAACCATATTTTTGATAATTTAAAAAAAAAGTTTTTTTCTGAAATTTAGTATGAGGCAAGTGCATTTTTTTAAATTGAGATAATTCATGAGAAGTCTACTTACTTTATGACTAAAATTTTTATTTTGTATCTTTAACAAAGACCACAATATTAAATTATAAATATTTTAAATAACACCTTTTGATCAGTTATTCTGAAAATAGCACCTCTTGTTCTGAAATGATAACAAATAGCACCTTTTGGTCAGTAATTCTTAGAGTATAAGTTCGGTCTAGGAAATAATAAAGAAAAATAGAAAGGTGAAAGTAATTTTTATATTCTAATTTGACCAATGTCATGTTCTAAGCAGTCACAAGCTTCATCATGTTGGTGATCTTCATTGTTATTACCGGTTCTCGTTGTTTGCTCATCAAGAATAATGTTCCTAAAGAATAACAACTCTGGTAACTCAGCCCAGCCATCTCCGAATTGCTTCACAAGTAAATTAATATAATATATTTAATATATAATTTTTTCTGGCCTGAATTCGAGTCCTTCTTATCTAATTTTTCAGAAACAGAAGAACTAGCAATTCTATTGTTTTGTAGCAAGTAAATAGTTCTTTTTGTATAAAACCATAAATAATTATCAGAATTACTATGATATTGAGCCCTTTTTGATCAGAATTGTGATTGGTGTTTACCAACCAGTTACAACCTGTTACAATTAGCACCTTTTGACCAGAACCGTAACAAAAGGTGGAAGTTTGAAGAGGAAATAGACACTTTTGACCAAAAATAAATACAGAGCATGATGAGATCTTGGATGGCAAGTGAAATTCATAATAAAAACGTATGAACAATCCAATACGTAAATAGCTCCTTTTGAACAGACGCTCCTCATATATAGTATAGTAACACATTATTGTTTTATTAAGATAGTCCGTGGCGTGACACATTATGGTTCTGGCTGAAAACCAGTTTTAAAGGCATATGCCTTTAAATAATGCTGAGCCAGAAGCCAATTCTTTGCCTTTGTGTGCTTTTATTCCTTTTTAGTATTTTTAATTTTGTTTCTTTTTTTTTATTTTTTATGTTGTTATTTGTTTTCGATTATTTTACCACGTATTTTTAATATGGCGATAATAATTTGTGAATTATTTGTATTTTGTCACAGTTGTGCCCTTAGGCAATGAATAAATACTATCTTTCTTTTCTTTCTTTTTTTCTACTATAGTTAACTGAAAAGGCGCGAATGGCAGTACACAATGCTGTACTGGTTCCTACGCTGATGATGGTAGTGAATGTTGGGCATGGCAAAAGAGGCATGAAAGTAGAGTGAATGCAGTGGAAATGAGATCCCTTAGAAGTATATGTAATGTAAGGTTGTGCGACAAAGTGAAAAATAGTGTGATTCGTGAACGTTTAGGTGTGAAAGATGACGTATTGTGCAAGATAGAGAAAGGAATGTTAAGGTGGTTTGGGCACATAGAGAGGATGGATGACAGTAAATTGGTGAAAGAGATCTATAGAACCAATGTGGAAGGTAATGTGATTAGAGGACGACCACGGAGGACACACCTGGACCAAATAGAGTGTGTGCTCAAAAAGGCCGGTGTCTGAAGTATAAAGAATAAAAGAGCATGTATGAGGAGAATGATGAATGTATCAGAAGCAAGAGAGATTTGCCTGGATCGTACAAAGTGGCGATCTATAGTCTCTGCCTACCCCAATGGGAACAATGGGCGTGAGTATAAGTAAGTAAGTTAACAAGTTTGGTGTTGTTGCAGCACCCGGGCGGCGAGGAGGTGCTGTTGGAGCTGGCGGGCCGCGACGCCACCGAGCCCTTCGAGGACGTCAGCCACAGCTCCGACGCCAGGTAACACCACACCACCCACACTTTCATCATTATACCGGCGTGTCGGGCTTGCTAAGCGAAATTACCAGCAGGCTAGGGAATCATCAGAGTTAAATTTTCAAGTTCGATATTTTGGGATATTTTGATATTTGGGATTTGGGATATTTTGCTGTGTAGTGTCGGCTTAGAATAGCACTACCCCATTCCTTCCGGTGGGTGTACGTAAGAGGCGACTAACGGTATTGGGGCTTTTTAAGGGATTTTTGGGCGATGCGGTTGGAGACCCATCACCAACAACCTTTATTTTCTCATAAATAAAAGATGTTATTAAAGGAAAGAAAAATTTCGACACTGGCGGGGTTCGAACCCGCGACCTTCGGGTATACGCCGAATATATATATAAGTATATATATAAGGTCGCGGGTTCGAACCCCGCCAGTGTCGAAATTTTTCTTTCCTTTAATAACATCTTTTATTTATGAGTAATAATCCCCACATGAGGAATTCATGTCAAAAAACATTAAACCTTTATTTTACCATATTTTCCCCACGCAACTTGAAAAAGTAGTTGAGGAATTTCGAATTCCTTAGCTCTGGCTACCCCTTCTAGGGAATTATAGCCGTGAGTATATGTATGTATGTATGTATATTTTGGAATGCATAGCCGTGAGTATTTGTGTGTGTGTTATAAGTATCGCAGTTTTGCGTTCTTATTCAAATCCTTGGATAAATCGATTGTGTATGCGTGTGTGTGAATTGGATCGACGTGTGGCGATGACGAATATATCCTTGAATTATAGTATTTTTCAAAATCTAAGTGTTTTTTCGTTACTGTCCATCTCTTTTAAAATTAAGCATGATGATAGCCTATTTTTATAGATGGGCATTTCTCTGTAAGCTCGTATAGGTTCCATATAGATGATGTCCTGGCATTTATTTTTAATATTTTCCAATAAAACTTGTCTCATATCAAAGAAAATAAATTGCGGTTTTAGTAAAATAAGGCGGCCCACTGAATTTATACGTATTTTTCGAGTTATTATCGATTTTTCAAAAAACCATGACAGGGGACTGTTTCGGGCGTCAGGGGACTGTTTTTAATGTGAACGGGTAATGTGTTAAGTGAGACAGAGGACTGATGTGCCTAAAAAAGTTTTTTACATTAATCAATCGTTTATTATTTTAATGACATGTTTTGGCATCCATAATCAACTAAGTTTCTTTTTAAAAATATAACAGGAAACACAACTTTCTTTAAACATTCACATCACAAATAAAAAATAAGTGCTACAAACATTTTATACTTACTAAGATCAACATAGTCTTATTATTATAATATTAATTGCTAAATGCTATGCATTTAGAAAACTTGTTATATTAATTTAACAATTTTAGTATTCATATCAAAAATTAAACTTATGTGCTAGAAATTTGAAGATAATTTTGTAACTTTTGAAATTAACAGTAATTATAATATCAGTCATTTATCAGATTTATACAGTTTGATTGAAATATTTACTATCTTTACATTATTAATAAGGTAGGTTATTAGAAAGTCTTTACTTTCAAATAAGGTAAGACCTACAAATAACTAACTAACTACAAAATCTGCTGTCCTTTTACATGTTGCTCCGATACCATGCGGTGCACCTTTTTCATGACCACTTTCTGTGCAGTTCGATGTTAAGTTTTCAATATCAGGAATTTCTTCAGAGAGTTTGGTTGCCATTATAAAAAACATAGTTTTATTTCGATACTGCAATACAGGGCCATCGCTCAAAAAATGCATTCGTTTGATGTTACATGGAAAAGCTTTGAAAACTGGTCGTAGATGTGTCAAAATGCAGAATGTGAATGGGTTATGTTCTCGAAGACAATGCAAAAAGAAAGGATTGAATTTCGTAGATAAACTACTACGGTATGCAGACTCAGCTGTGCACGAAATCCATCGAAATGAAATATTTGTGTTAGGTGTATCTTTAACGTTCTTCTTCATTTTACTTTTAAATCTAGCTAACCTTTTCTTGTACTTCTCAAGCTTTTCTCTAACTGTGCAATTTTTTAATTTTTTTTCCTATGAAATTTTTACGTCGCCTCGTGTTTGCTTTCTTTCTTCGTAGTAGACTAGCACTGGAAGCTACTGGGCTTGGAGCTGAAGAAAACTGCTCTGGGATTGGCGTGGTTGGTCTTGTAGCCGGAGGACCTGCTTCTGGATCCGATAAAGGCGTATTCTCGTATAAATGTATTAGTGATACTTTTCAGTCTTAATCTTTTGGTTCGGTACACGGTACAATGTTCTTTCCACTTTTTTAGGGCAACTCAGTAGTCACGAGATGTCATATACTCTACCAACTTTTGCAAACCTTTTTCCTTCTTTTTTGGTACTTCAATTTTTCCTTTTCTCTCATTTCTTCTCTCTTTTGTGGGTAATTTTTCCGTTTTTCATATTGTTGTTGTTTTGCATAATTCTTCTTCTGTAGTTATTCCTCTCGGGATAATTTTTTCTTTCTGGAAGCTATATCATGTATTTTCTCGCTTGGTCTGTAAAATAGTTTAAATAATATAACTTTATAAAGAAATATAATGATACATTGATGATACCTATTGATAAAGCTGAGAAAATTGCACAAACAACACATAAACACAATACCAATACGTTAAAGACACAGTCCCCTGTGATATAAAACAGTACCCTGCCACATTTTCTGACAGGGGACTGTTGCCAGGGGACTGTGTATTTTGAATAGATATCACAATATTTTAAAAACTGATGTTAATAGTTTGTTTAAACACATACCGATCAATTAAGACATAAATATAAAATAATAATAACTGTATTATATGAATCATTAAAGTAATTAACATAATATTATTACTTACCAGAGGACTGTTTGTAGCACCGGAACAAACACGCGTGCACCATACAAATTTCACTCTGACACTACACAAAATAATGTCTCGTCTCCCCTTTTGGCATCGTAGCTAACTTCACATCAATTGCGTTTTGTTTCATTTAGAACAATGTTATTTAATATAACAGCTTTATTTTACTTTGAATTACAATTTTTGGCAGGGGACTGTATGAAAATTTTGGGGACAAAGTTTGCAGGTGTTTACTAAATAATAAAATGCATAATTACACCTAGTTTTATAAAAATAATCTATTTAAATATGTTTTCTTTATGATAATTACTGACAAACATATGTAGCATTAATAACTTTTTAGTAAATCTCACATCTAGTCAACAAATCAATTATGGGGACAGCCAGGGGACTGTGTTTTTGGAGCTTCTAACATGTGTAGAAAAAAAATTAAAATAGTTATGGCACTTAAAACAATGAGCCTGTAAAGTTTTGGGATAAGAGTTTCTTTAGGAGTTATTATTTGTTAAATAATTAAATTACTGATCGAAAAAATCGG
Organism: Bedellia somnulentella; assembly: GCA_963576735.1. Taxonomy (NCBI): domain Eukaryota; kingdom Metazoa; phylum Arthropoda; class Insecta; order Lepidoptera; family Bedelliidae; genus Bedellia; species Bedellia somnulentella. The sequence continues at coordinate 69,884 of OY755172.1, read as the reverse complement.
TCGGGACAGCCAATTACGAGCTTACAGAGAAATACCCAGATATCTATTGTGTAAGAATTCTTAAATCGGTTTACTGGTTTTGGAACCTATTTATTTCTTTTAACTTTATAATAATAAGTATTGATGCTGTGTAGTGTCGGCATAGAATAACACTACCCCATTTCTTCCGTTGGGTGTACGTAAGAGGCGACTAACGGATTTGGAGCTTTTAAGGGATTTTTGGGCGATGTGGTTGGAGACCCATCACCGAAAACCTTTAATTTTACCATCTTTTCCCCACTAAAATTTCCAAACGTGGCTGAGGAATTTCCAATTCCTTAGCTCTGGCTACCCCTTCTAGGTTTTATAGCCGTGAGCATATGTATGTATGTATGTATTGATTAAAAATGCATATTTAACCAGTTTTATAAGATAGATTTCTAGATATCCGTGTTGTTTAGTGCTGTAATTTATTTGTATAATGCTATCAGGCTACTTGGTGACGGCGCCGCGTGTGTATTGTATATGTGTGTAATTATGTTATCTTTGAACAACACTTCAAATAACATTGTAGAGAGGCAAGATAATGGAATATGATAATTATAAATGATATATTAATTGCGAAACATATTACGATAGATATGGATGTAAACTACTTATTATTAAATTCTTATTGCCCGACGATTCGATAAATTTGTTGCAATATTTAAATAGACAAGCCAAATTTAATAATTCTACGCTGATATCGGTGATTGTAAAACAGCTGGTCTCTTAATAGTCGCATAGGTTATTTTTTCTCCTAAAAGTTTCGTGTAAGCGTATCTTGGTGTTTTGAATACCCACTTATTGATGGATGTAAACGAAGCTAGAGAGGATTGCCAGGATCGTACAAATAATCTCTGCCTACCCCAATGGGAAATAATGGCGTGAGTATATGTATGTACTTATGATTATCCCTTTACACCATTACCTTTACATTTCTCTGTCACATTACTGCTATAGCGTCGGCTTCGTCGTTCAAGGCGACTCAGAGCATTGGCGCTTTTTAAATTTTTGTTTTGTAATGTCATTGGAGACCTCTCACCAAGCACCTTTTATTTTTTATCAGCTCTGGCTACCCTATTTTGGGATTTATAGTTGTAAGTATAGGTAATAGGGTATAACCAAAGTTTGTCTGCCATGTTAATTTCCTCGCTTTCTTTCCCTCCCCAGCGGCACCTGATAAATGAACCAGACCCAAGACTAGGACCGATTCATTCATAAACTCACGCCAATTGCATTTAAACCTTTTTACTATTGATCTAACGATATTGCCAAAGCAATTTTACTTACTCATAGTGAAACTAGCTAAACCGGCAAACGTTGTTTTGCCATATATATTTTTTCCCAGGGGATTTCTAGTCTATAAAATAGAAATAAAATATTATGGGTGTACAACGTTTATCACTTAGGAGTATAAAAAATAGTAATAAACCGATTCTCAGACCTACTAAATGTGTATGCATAATTTCATTCAAATCGGTCCAGCCGTTTCGGAGGAGTTTGGTGACAAACACTGTGACACGTGAATTTTATATATCATCATCATTTAAGCTATCACCAATTTAAATAGTTTTGTGTTTCTTAAATAATAGGGTTTGTCCTCAAAATAGTAGATCTGTCACCAAAATGTAGTCACCAAACAATGCAAAATCAGTTCCACAATAAATCACCTAAAATCCTGAGATATAAGGTCTAGCACCAAATAAATGTTTTTGTATGTATTATAATAGGTGTGTCGTAATAAGTATTTAAGCAAACTAATTTAAAGAGATCACCAATAAATCATATTATGTTACTAGAAAATTTTATAAGTGCAAATAAAAAATTAGGGTTGTCATCATCACTGGTAGTATAAATTATATTTAAATATTTTTTTTTGCAGAGTAGTAAATAAAATAATTCAAGTCAATAATCATTAGTTATTGTTTTAAATAATTACCAAAATAGCTGGCTTATGGCTAGCAGAATAGTAGATAAAACACTTAATTAAATTGAAAATTATCAATATTTATTGTTAAAAAACAATAATCACTGAATAATCAGCGCTGGTTTGGATTTCGAAGGGCGCCCCCTTTTTCTTTTCTGGCCGATAAGCTCATTTTTTTGCTTCTGGTGGGGGGTTGGCCAGCTTTAAGCGTATGGCTAATCCAATAATATGTTTGCACATATATTTCGTGTAATTTTCCAATTTGTCTCCGCCCCTAATATTTTTTTCAATAAAATTATAAATTGATGTATTAAATTGGTAACGAATACTATTAATTTAATATCTGAACGAAATAAAATGTTACTACTGTATTAGTGACAAAATATAAAAAGGAGTCGCAGTCAGGGATCGATAAGCGATTTATTTGGTGACAGATCTACCATTCTGAGCACAGAGCTATTATTTAAGTAACAAAACTGTTAATATAAGAACGAAGTTTATATTCATGTAATGCAATATAATTTTATTGGTTATCGATCTCTTATTTTACACATATTATATTTTACACATATCATATTATATTAATTTGATAATTCATACCTGGGAACAATTTTTGTTTATCTGAGAACGAAAATATTTCGTGGCGATAGATCTATTTATTAGGTGATACAACTAGATGACAAATATAAGTTTTGGTGATAGAAAATATAGTTCCCAAAAGATTTAGTAGCAATCATGCTTTACATTCACGGCTACAATACCCATAATAGTAATTAAAAGTTTTTGAATTCCACTACTCATCCATTTTTGGAAAATCAGTGGTAAAACAAAGGATAATATAATAAAAAGATAATATGATAATATAATAATAATATAAGTTGGTAATAAATTGAAAACGGCAAGTATCCTTAAAATAACGAGTGACATGGTGTTTCCAGGTCGCTGATGCAGAAGTACAAGATCGGCGAGCTGGTGGAGGCGGACCGGACACCTGCCCGGGGATCATTCGCTCCCACCTGGACCAACGACCAGCCGCAACAGGACAAGTGCGTTATCGCTTAGCTTGCACCACCATCATCATCACCACTCCCACCCAACGACACCTCTCATCCACTTTGAATTCCGGTCTTCGTACTGACTGCATGGCTCTGATCTTTGTATTATTAGTATTCTACCATCACATACGTAGTTTCCTGATTTATGCACCATAACTTTATGCTATTACCCAATATTTGAAAGCCTTCATCGAAGTATGAAACTATATACTTTAATCCTTTCAAGCTATATATAAATAAAACTAACTCCCTTAGTTATCTGCACAGTAGTGCCAGACCCTTAGTAGTATAAATAACTGTAAAGCATTATAATAAATCGTGTCCAAAGAATTGTAATAACAGAGGCTATTTACCAATCTCATCATGTACCTAATATTTTTAATAATTTACAAACTAATTTTACAACATTTAATTTAAATGATTATGAATATCACTTGTGACTGACTAGTTATTTTACTTCAGTTTTAATGCGCATCCTATCATACTTTAAGATGTATATGATTTAATATGTCTTTTTATATAATGAATTGATAAAAATAAAGACATAACGTCATCCAGCTATTAATATTTCCACGTGCTTAATAAATCAGTAGCAGATTGGCACATTTTTAGCCAATTAAACAAAAAAAAAACATTTAAATAAGCCAAATTCAGCATATTTTTATCGTCACTTTGCATATCAAGTCAGTTGAGTAATACTTATTAAGCCCGATTATAATCATAGCATATTTGCAATTAAAATAGCAAAAAAATATTACATGATCTGCATTCCAAAAAAATATATTTTGTTTTGTAATATTTAGCAACTTAAAACTCGAATTTTATGTGTGGATACACACAGAATAAATAATTCATCAGTCTAACCAAATATTAGTGAATATAAAAGTAAAATCTTCAAAAGTGGGTGTCAGTAGAGTAAAGCTATGTTTCCGCGCGGAACTGCTCGGCTGGTAAGTAATAATGAAAGTGCAGCCGTGGTGTAACTGGTAGCGGCCAGGGTTGCCAAACCTGTATATGAAACCACTATTTATTATATTATTGAGAAAACTTCTTGAAGTGCATTCTTTAAAAAAATATAGTCAGTAATTCTTTGATTGAATTTTTGTAGAACTGGTATTTTTATATATTTATTAAAAAGCTTTAATAAATGTAAAAAATAATACTTTTAGTAATCAAAAATATTATTCCTGCAGTCACTCTATAGTGCCGTAATTTCATACATATATTTATGCAATATCTAAATTACAAACGAAACATATAAAATTAATTATATATTAGGCTTTTCAATACAATATTTCTCTTATAGTCTTCTTTATTGATATTGGTGACTTGTACCCAATTCAAATAGTAAAATAAAGTAGCGTGGCAACCCTAGCGGGCGGTGAATGCTGACCAACACGTGTCTAGCAGAATCACGACCGTTGCGCACGCGCACCTAATTAACAACTAATTATTTAGCGCACGCTTTGAGTTTTAATTAAATCTATGTAAACATTAATTGCGATTACATTTAAATAGTATTTTCTTTAAAATATTGGAAAGATGGGAACAATAATGTTTTTAAATCATATAATTATTATTATTTTTTGGTCATTAATGAGTCTGATGTGGGAGCTGCAAAATAACGTATTCGTTTTTAGTAAAATAACAAAACAGTTTTAAGTTTTAAAGGTGATATCATACTTTTTTACGCTTTATTACAAACTAATAAATATAATTCTTATATACTAATACTTGGACTGGAACTGATTTCTAATATGTTGGTAGATCTGAATTTCAATAAATTTATTGCGATAGGTTACTGATCTCATTTCACATTTTTGCTCAATATTGTCACGTGTAAAGCATGTTAATAATATAATAATAATAATAAATCTTTATTATCAGAACATGGTTACATTTCTTGTTAGTAATACAAGTTAATCAATATGTTAATGCCAATAACTTATAGTATACGATTGCAGTTAGGAGTGCGACCACTTTTCGCGGGGCACACAATAATCGGGAAAGTCACCGAGTTTCTTTTTATCGAATATTTATAGTTATTATTCGGGTTTTGGATCTGAAATTATATAATTAGGGTTAAGGTTTCTTTTTCTTGTAGTATTTATTTGTCAAAAGGTGATATATTTATTTCTTTTCAAAAATTAAAAAAAATATATTACTTACAAAACTTCCAGAAGTTACTATTTAAGAGAAAGTGTATAAATAAATTATAAACATTTCATCTCTTTCTGAAATAAATTTTTAATACAACCAGCATTTGAAACAGGCTATAGGTTATTAATTTCTGTATATTTTTTAAGCATTAAATATTTTTTTCACATTTTGAAGTTATTGTCACCTCTTATTGAGTTATCTGATAGCTAAAAGTCCATATAGTAGTGATATCAGTTCAAAACAGGCACAATTTAGTATAACTCATAAATACAAGTGTTGTGCTTCCTAATCGTTGTTTTAAGCAAACTTAATATTCGTCAGATTACCAATAGAAAATATATATTATTATATTATAATTGATAAGCGTATGGTGGCTATGTACTTTACTTTTAATGGTGCTCAATTTGTTACATAAATGAAATATAATATATCATAAGCAGAGATATATTGTTTTATACGTTATAAAAGAAACATAAGTTATGATTTGCGCTTTTTATTAATGAAAAAGCTAAAGTATTTTCGAATGTTTATAATTAAAATAAATAGTTTATATTCAAGTTTCATGTTATTTTTTATTGAAATTGTTAGTTAATAAAGGTTTTTATGCTGAGCTGAAATCGAAAGAAATAAACGGCACGAAACTTTAATGTACTTATATTGATTGTAATTGTAACCAATTACCAAAAAATGTGTATTCTATATACTATATCAATAAAATGCGAGTGTACGCAACATTCCGTCTTTAATTGCATCTCACCCTGGCCACACCATCACTGTCCATTCACATTTATATTACTCTAAGAGGCTAGTTGTTGCCTTTAGAGTAAAGGTAGTGTTTATAGGTAGAAATGACCTCTCTCCACCTGTCCTTACCTTATCTCCTGCTTCATATACATTAATGCATCATCTCTTAGATATTTAGATGGGTCTTTATTTACTAGAATAAATAAAAAACGTGCCAGAATATAATTGGGGACAATATTTTAAAAACTAGTTACATTTAAACATAACAACTAATTGCATAACTGTTTTAGCATAGTATTTCCTAGCATAACCGAATATGGCATAAATATGACTTTACGGAATATTTAAATTAATAGTTTTACCATATAAGTCGCCAATATAAAATAAATATGTTCGCGGCCTATGGACTACCCCGCCGCATCTTAGCCAATTTTTTTTAAAGGTTGACTAATAATTTTGCCTCTAGATTATGCATTCCATGAATAGTTCATTTGTATTGAGTATCATCTACACTTGAAACATACTATGCAAAAAAGATATATTACATATTAGAAGATAAATAGGCAAGTAAAGTCAGCTCGCCTTATAGATGGCTTGCCATTCAATCATCGCATGCAGTATTCTACTCATTTATATTATTGAAAAGTTTACCACAGTGTTTTGATCACATCATCATAAAGTAAAAATGCACTTTCATTAAGTGGTTTTTGCTGTAAGGAGAATCCATTAGTTTTTTTTGCATCTGTAGTTTAGTATAGAATGTCCTACACGGTCTGAGAGTTTTCCATCTATTATTATTTTTAATAAGAACAGTTCCAGCCAATACAATTAGTATTTTGCTGTTATTAAAATGATCCGTCAATTTTCATACTCAGGACTATAAATACCATAAGTATAATACCATAGTAGATAGTGTCATTATATATTGTTGTAAATTAATGAATATTATTGCAAAATTGCAAGTGTTTGGTTTTCCTAGTGTATATATTTAGTTTTCATTGTTGTTTTTACTTTTATTTATGTTATAATGTTTTCTTTTTTCTCATCAAATATGTGTCTGATGAGCTTTAGTAAAATAGCTGTAGTATTAAATGTGTAAATAGTGCAATTTTAAATACCTATATTTAAGTTAAACAGGGCTTTGACTGAAAATCAGTGTATGATGAGTATATACTCTGTCATGCGAGTGCTGAGTCAAGGCCTTTTTGGTAATGTTTTTTTTTCTTTTTTTGTATATATATATCTGTCATTGTCTTGTGTTAATTACCAAATAAACATTATTTCTTCTTCTTCTTCTTCTTCATAAAACGGGTATTCGGAGCTTCGAATTTGAAATTCCTTACTTTAGAAATTTTAAAAGAAAAATATTGTTAAATGAGAGATAGTTAATGAGGTCTCCAGCAACATCTCCAAAAAATCTTTTGGATATCCGGAAAACCCTAAAGCACCAAAAACCGAAAATCGCAGGAAAACATAGGTTATAACTTTTTTGAGCAGACACTACACAGTCAATTACCAGCAGAATTAACTTAAAAACATACAATAATATAAGAAATGATTGCCCCTGAAAAAGCAGACATACTATTTGGCCTAAATTTGAAAACAGCTCACTTCTATAAATTTTAATAAAGATGGTTTCAATCATAATGAACTATTGAGTTTTAAACGATGACACATACTGCGCTACGATCAGGGGTTGAACTCCTTTACTGGGATTGGACAATACTCTTGCATGACCTGATTTTAGCTTTTGCTAATGAAATGTATTTTGTTTAGAGCTTGTATTTTTATAATGTTTGTGGGGATGTGGTTTGAATAATTTACTCTCGGTATACAACTTACTCATCAAATTAAATATATCTAACAAATAAGATAGCTCAGTGGTTAGAACATGCGCTTATCATGCAGAAAAGCGTCGGTTCAATCCTCGAGTCCAATGTAATGTGAGGGAAAACATCGTTAGGAAACACACGTGACTTAAGTTGTGCTTAGTTGTGTGACAGTGTATTCGTACAAAACGGCGATAGGACTGCCCCTATGCCTGTCGCTCTTAATTTAACACAGAAGTTAAGGCTTGAAGATCGAATAAAATTGTATTTTGTTATTTTTAATCATAAAAGATTAATTACATAGCATAATGAGGAAAGAAATAGCGCGTACCCTGGTATTATTCTCATGTGTTTTTTACAATTTGACCATGTTTTCTTGTTAATGTAATCACTATCACAGCACAGCCATATCAGTAGTTGCAGTAGTGTAGATAGTAGTTGGTCCACACCAAAATTGCTTTTTACTTTTATATGTATATGAGGAGTTGAAACTGATGAAATAAGATGTATTTTTTTTAAAGTAAAGGGAAAAGATTTGGGATGCAAGTAGTTATGAAGAAACAAGTATCAAAGCAGAATTAGTTGTTTCTTGAACCGTATTTTTGGGTATGGAGCTTTTTTGGTGGTTTTTGGGCGATGCGGTTGGAAACCCATCACCAATTATACTTTATTTCTACCATCTTGTTCCCTATCAACTTCCAAATGTGGCTGAAAAGTTTCCAGCTCTGAAGCTCTGGCTACTCCTTTTTGGGATTTATGGCCGTGAGTATATGTATGTATGTACGTATTTTCTTCACGCAATAAGAGAAGGTCACGTTTCATGTGAGTCGAGCGTGCATGCAAGAGCGCGAACCAGCGTGCGGCTTGCATCACAGTCTATCTACCTTATTATATCACTAGTAATTCGCTGAATGTCCTAATTGTTACCATTATGAATATCTCCTAAAGTAAATGAATATCTAACAGAAAAGAAATTCAAAGTAATTATAAAACGCAGTCTTCATTTAAAAGCTTATTACAGTTTAAATTATTACATGATAGATGAAACTGCTTGGTGTCACCAGGGCTCTATTCAGGATATTTCCAGACATACACCAACATTGTAATATGACTAAGAAAAGATGTGTGTTGCTGAGTTTCTTACGGGTTCTTCTCGCAACAATACACCTTCCGAACCCGAAGTAGAGTCAGTAGAGAAGAAGTTTGTGACGTTCAAAAAATAGAGGACAATTCTTTTTATTTTGAGATAAATATTTTTTATCTTATCTTTTTCTCCTTAAGTAGAGGAATTAATGAATACATTTTAGTTCTTTAGTGTTCGTGTTGTATGTTAACATGTGTGTCTGTGTGCGCGCAGTTCGTGGATGTCGTGGCTGATGCCGCTGCTGGTGGGCGTGGCTGCCACCCTCCTGTACCGGTTCCTGTTCGCGTAGGACCTCCCGCCACCACACTACCACGCTGCCACGTGCCACGTGCCACGCGACAGACCAGCCGACCAGCCGACCTGCTTTTGTAACTTTTGATGTCATGGATTTAGAGTAATTATTTGTAACTTGATGTCAATATTGTATTTCTTATTTAAACGTTAATGTATTTATGATATGAACTGGTAAAGTGTATACATCCAACCATAATCTAGGCTGAGGACTAAATTCTAAAGTTATGGTTTAATCATGTCGATTTTCCTTCTTGAAAACTTCTGTTTCTTTTTGGTCAGTCATAGTAGATATTATCTTGTTACAAAATACAAGAAGATTTAAAGACAAAGAAATAAACCAGTTTCTCGAAAAGTAAACGAGGTATCCAGTGACGTAAATAGACCTATTATTATAACGAAGAGTCTATAGTTTCCAACTTCTTTGATTGAAATCTGAGTTACTTAATATTATGCTTATACTGTCGCTGTTTTACCATACCACCCTCCGTTCAGAGGCATTACTAGAACTCAAGAAATAAACTTGTGACATGATTTTTCCGAAATTAATTTTAAGCTTTTTGTATGTTTAATGTTAATACCAGAATAACAAAATAATGTTATATCGAGCAGCGTTCATACAGCTAGAACCTGCATTCTAAAATCCAAGAAGTTTCAGAAGGAATATGAACCCCTTTACCAAGTTATAAAAAAACTATGAAGTTACGTCAAGTTATTATTATTCTTACGACCATATTGAACGGTGTTCTATAAATAACGTAATGAATGTTTTGACTATCTTTTAGTTTACAAACTGTGCTAGCTGAACAACCTGTTTTAAATATAGGTTACGTGTTGCCGCTGTATTAAGCGCTACAACAGATAATAGTATTTCTCTTGCATTTGTCCCAAATATAGGTAATTTAATTATACATAGGGTATGATAAAAACAGTTTTTAGGTAAAACGTGGTTTCACTTGTTATCCAAAATTCTAATGTTAAGTATAAACATTATTTTATTAGCTATTGTCTTTAACATATTTGGTTTATTGCATATAAAATAATACTTGAACGTAGGAACTGAGCCCCAAATTATTAAAACATAATATTTAATGTTCATGTGATAGAAAGTCCTGTTTTATCTAAAGACAGACTATGTATAACATGCACCAGGTTTGTGTGTTGCCAGTCACGGGTTGTGCTATATATGAGTAGGCTATAGTTGTGGATGATGTCAGCAATGATACGTTAATGAATAAGAGGTTTTTGATGAAGGATATACAATTAAATAAAGGATATATAAAGCTCCCGAAAGAGCGACGGGGGCGTATACCCGAGGTCGCTGGTTCGATCCTCGCCGGTGTCGAAATTTTTCTTTCCTTTATATATCCTTTATTTAATAGTAATTATCCCCACATGAGGTTTTCATGAACAAAAACATTCAAAAAAAGGTATACAATGTATGTATATTATACATAGTAGGGTAAGCGAATAAAACAGATGGAAGGGTTTTTAAACTAAGATATCGATTGTTAAATGAGCCAAAGTGTGAGAAGTTAAATATTAAATGTATATTTGTATTGACAAGTGCTTGATTTATAATTTAATAACGAATAAAATGTTACAGCTACAATGTAGCTACTAATTTGGAGTAGGTAGGTATTGTGAGACCGTTTAAATAACACGATCGAGAGCGCGATGCAGAAACGACAACGGTAGTGCCGTGCTTATCTCTTAAACATATACATATACTTACGGCTATAAATTCGTAAAAGGGGTAGCCAGAGCTTCAGAATCAGAAAATTCTTCAGCCACTTTTTGATGTTAAGTGGTGAAATATTGTAATTAAGGATTGTAAAATAAATAATTTTGGTAATGGGTCTCCAAACACATCCACAAAAAATCACTTTAAAAGCCCCGATACCCTTAGTCGCCTCTTACGATTACCCATGGAAATAAATTGGGTAGTGCTATTCTAAGCCGATACTACACGGCATTAAACTCCTTTTAAAATATATTCTCGCCGCGCTCGAAACTCGTCTTGTAGCATATGTCATTCACTACAATTTGTGACTTATATTGTAATCTTGATTAGAGATAGAGAAGATACCCACGAAAATATCATTGTCGACTAGCGAGTAGACTTCCGGAGTTGTTTATCGATCAGCCTCCGATACAATATTCACTAAAAAGCTAGGAGCCAAAAACTTTCTACCGTGTTATTTAGACCTCGCACAAGCATGGTGGTTATGCTTTTCAAAATACCTAATTTAAGAGTAATTTTCTTTTGTATATTTTGGTATAAAATATCATTATAAGTTGTATTTAATCAAAGGTCAATTGTTTTCTTAAGTAAATTCCTTAATGTTTTTAATTAAATGGGCCATTGAAGGTTAGTTTTTAATTTTTTAAAAAACAATATCTAAAATACCAAGTTCTCCGAAAACCTGAATTCAGATTTTTTAATATCTGAATTTAATTTCTCTGCCTAAGATATCACTGTATCGCATTTATTTTCTTGCTGTCTATATCTGACAAAAAACATACCTCAGCTTATTAGGGTATTTTTTAAATGATAATAAGCGTGTATATTGAATGGTGTTAGAATAGGTGCATTATGTGGGCATTGTTATATTATAAACAGCTTCGACCCCCCCCCCCCTCCTTTAACATCATCATCATCTCAGTGTTAAAAATACTCCTCTCAAATGTTCACCAATGTCAAAATTATTAGCAAAAACGCTAACCAGTGGTAAATTACATTTTATTACAAAAAAAAACAGGCGTGTTCGCCATTATTTACGAAAGTTTTGCTTAATGAAAATCTATTATCAAACCAGCGCCATTTTTTGAATTAGTTATGCAGTATTTTTGTGACATGCTTTAAATTTCATTATTCTTAGGAACATACATACATAAACACGGCTATAAATCCTTAAAAGAATAACCAGAACTGAGGCATTAGAAATTCCTCAGCCACTTATGTAAGTTGAGTGGGGAAAAGATGGTAAAATAAAGGTTTCTGGTGATTCGTCTCTGACCGCATCGCCCAAAATTCCCATAAATAGCCCCAATACTCTTAGTCGCCTCGTATTACCCGCGGGAAGTAATGGGGAGTGCTAATAATCTAAGCCGACACTAGTCAGCATATTAGTAAGTTTCCCTATTTCTTATACGTAATGGAACAATGTGTGCCAGAAGGTCAATCTATCAGTCTGCCTCGTGTTACAGCCAATACATTAAAGTGAGGTGAAACACTTAGTGAGAATAAATCTTAGCTGAGAGAGCTCACCGGACACCTTTGTTCTGTGGGACGGGACAGTAGACGCTTTGTGTCCGATATCTGATCTATTCACGCACGAGTGACTTCTTTTATGATGAACACGGACTTTGCTCCGCTTGACGGCGACGTATGGGGCACGTATTGGCCAGGTTTACGTAACACGTAACGTTTTTATTTTTCTTTAATTTTACTTTAGGCATTGTGGTGAAGATTTGTAATATCATGATTTTCGGCACCTTCAAGTCAAGGTATTCAATAAGCAAGACCTAAGTATCGTTATACCATTCCGATTTTGGCAGGCCATTTGGTAAGGCCATAAAATTGCTCAAATGAAATGCAAATCATAGGTTACTTAATTTTCTAAGTATACGATTTTGGTTGCCCAAGTCAGATTGAATGCTATAATTCAGATTATATTGATCTATATAATGTAAGATTTAACACCGGAAATGGTGTAAGTTTGAGAAATAATTTGGTAACGTTATTTTTTTTGTAGAGCTGTTTGGCTGTAATGATGATGATGATGATATAAAGTTATTAGAAGCCTTCGATGTTGCACTTGCATGTAAATGTTGTATATTTGACAAATTTTCTATTGAATTCAATATGATACTGGGAATAGTGTGTTCTGTGTTCAATACTGTGTTCTAAGAATAAAATGTATTTACAAATGGTTGCATTTTGTTTCATTTTGTAAATAAATATTAAAATTATCTAAAGAGTATAACAAGCCGTGCAATACCGGCTTAGAATGTCACTACCCTTTCTACCCACGGGTTTCGTAAGAGGTGACTAAGGGAATGGAGTTTTTTAGGTGGTTTTCGGGCGATGCGGTTGGAGACTCATCATCAGCGAGACTTTATTTCTTCCATATTGTCCACTATCAACTTCCAAATGTGGCTGAGGAGTTTCCAGCTCTGAAGCTCTGGCTACCCCTTTTTGGAATGTATTGCCGTGAGTATATGTATGTATGTATTATATTATAACAAGATTAGTGCAGACCTGTAGTTTTATCCTTGTATAAATATTAACGTTGTCGATAAGTTGTATGCCAAGTTATTGATTAAAAGCTTGTATAATGAAACTGATGACGAAAGTTTTTACGTAAGCTGGTTTTAGACAGGTAATGGGTTAATCATTATGTTGCATTACTGAAAAAATATTTGCAAATCCAAAAGGTGTTTTATGAAGAACATTGATCTACACAAGGTAGTAAGAAAGTATTTGTGGAAGGTGTTGTCCAAGTTTGTTTCGCGAGGCAAACTCGTGCATTGCAGTCACGCTATGGAGATTCCAGTGCATGTGTAAGAGAAACGGAGAATTCACGGACTGGTTCGGTATCTCTAAGACAGTCGTTCCTAAGCTTTTCACTATTGTTACCCCTGTAATACCCATCTTTAAAATGTTAATAACACTCACACAGTTCAATTAATCTTATTGTCCAATTAATATTCTTGAATTACACATTAGCCTTACAATTTTCGGTTTTAAGAAGCATTTATTCTCACAAAGAATAGGCTATTTGACAAATTTTTGAAAACTCTCTTACGGTGTTTTTTTGTTTATAAGGAGCCCTAAAATAATACTTTTCTGTCTTTATTTTAGCTATTTTATTCAAAAATGGAAAAAGAAAATGCAATATTCAAATGTGCGTGGCCTTCCGAATTTGTAAAAAATTCGGAGGTAGGGAACGCAAACACTACTTAAAAGTGTAAAAGAAACAAAGGATAGAAGAACTTCGCGCTGGCAGCCATTGACACGGTAGCTCAATTGGCAGAGCGACACGGGGGCGTATACCCGAGGTCGCGGGTTCGATTCCCGCCTGTGTCGAAATTTTTCTTTTCTTTATTTATTCTCTATTTATTAGTAAAAGAAATGTACATACATACATACATATACTCACGGCTATATATCCCTCGAAGGGGTAGCGAGAGCTAAGGAATTCGAAATTCCTCAGCCACTTTTGGAAATTTGAGTGGGGAAAAGATAGTAAAAATAAAGATTATGTTTTTATTTTACTCTATGAACTCATTACATTTCACAAAAATCGGTTCGGCGTGAAATCGTAACAAACAGACAGACTTTACTTTCTTATTTAACATAACATAAACGATCACGCCGAATATCCCCGAAGGGGTTGGCAGAGGTACTAATACTTCTGAACATCACGTGACTTTGTCACCTGGTGTTCAGAGTACCAGAGTTTCTTAATTACTTTCGCATTTATAATATTAGTTATTATGGAAAGTAGCGAATGAGATATATAGAGTTTATATGTAGATGGTTTCTGTGTAGTTTTGGCGTAGAATACCACACTATTCCTTTTCTTCTCGTAGGTGCTCGTAAGAGCTGACTAAGGCCTTTAAGTGATCTTTGTGATGCTGCTGTTGTTGGAGTCAACAAAAAACCTTAGGCGCTTAGAGTTAATGTATGTAGATGGTATTGTAGCTGTCGGTTTAGAATAGCATTACCCCATTTCTGCCGGTGGGTGTACGTAAGAGGCGACTAACGGTATTAAGACTAAGGGATTTTTTGGGCGATGCGGTTGAAGTGGAGACGCATAACCAACAACCTTTATTTTACCATCTTTTCCCCACATAACTTTCCAAAAGTGGCCGAGGAATTTCTGATTTCTTAGCTCTGGTTACCCCTTCTAGAGATTTATAGCCGTGAGTATATGTATGTATGGTATTGTTAGTTGAGAATGATCAGGCGTGTTTTTAGGTTGTATAGGTCGGAAGTAGAAAGACTAGATTGCAAACATTCTTACTAAGGCGGGTGTATGAAGTAAGAAGATAAAACTGTCTGTAAGACAAGAATGATGAAAGTGGAGAAAGTAAGAGAATTTTTCAGGATCATGCAAAATAGCGACGATAGTCTCTCTACCTACTATAATGAAGGGTGTGATTTCAAATAAGAAAGTAATGAATATAAAATATCTTATTTCTTAAAATATTTGTTTTAAACCTCATGATATCTTGACCGATTTGCCTTAATCCTAGTTTTTTGTCGGGGCATACACAAGAAGATATATATGTTGACTAAATTACCAATGGAATAAAAATAGAAAAATCATGCTATCGAATGAAGCTGAGGCAGAATAATTGCACTATTAGACAAATGTCTACGCCGGCGCCGCTCGTAGTCAGCTGCCACGCGTAGCTCGTAGTCGTAGCATTGTAATGCGACACTTCAATTATAACGGTATAACAATTTTTGTAATACTAATGAGACCTATAAAACATGAGGGCAAAAACTGGATGGTAGATAATAAAGGTATTTCTTGGCACCGCTCCTTTAAAGAAGTATCCATATGAGGAGAATATCCGAATTTTAGTTCAAATATTAGTTTATTCTCACTTTTGCAATTTATGATATGATTATAAATACATACATACATATACTCACGCCGTTAATTCCCATTGGGGTAGGCAGAGGATATCGATCGCCACTTCGTACGATCCTGGCAAACCTCTCTTGCTTCGTCTACATCTATCAATCTTTTCATACATGCTCTTTTATTCTTCATACTTCGGACACCTGCCTTTTAGAGCACGCTCTCAATTTGGTCCAAAAATGTCTTTCGTGGCCGTCCTCTACTAACATTACCTTCCACATTAGCTCTATAGATACATTTTACTAATTTTCTATCATCCATCCTTTCGATGTGCCCAAACCATCTCAACATTCCTTTTTTCTATCTTACTTACAATATTATCTTTCACACCACACCTTTCACGAATCAAGTCATTCCTCACACGATCACATAACCTTACATTAAATTTTTTTCTGAGGGACCTCATTTCTACTGCATTCATCTGCTTTCATGCTTCTTCTGCCACACCCAACATTCACTGCCACACATAAGCGTAGGAACAAGAACAGCATCATGCACAGCCATTCGGGCCTTTTCGGACACCGATTGACTAGACATTCGACTGTCCAGTGCTCCATTAATCGCATTACCCTTTTTCACTCTTCTCTCGATATCTGCAACGCACTTTCCATCTCAAGTAAACATACTTCCGAGATATACAAACTCATTCACTTGTTCCACTCTCTCACCATTAATCTCAAGCTCGTATTCGGTCATATTCTCGATATGATTAGGTCGTACAAAATGGCGTTAGGCCTGCCCCTATCACATCAATACACTGTCCAAGCAAAACACGGGTACTCTGTACGCCAAGTAACAATGTCACGTGAGGTTCAAAAGTATTAGTAGTAGTGTAAATATTAGGAAGTGAAATTCTAAGCCGGTACTACATTAACTAGTAATATTCTATTATATAAAGCAGCCATAATAGCTCAATGGGTAGAACACCGGTTATCGTACAAACGACTAGTGTACAAATCCCGGGTCGGGCCTAAACCAAATGACATATGTGTAGTTAATTTATCATGGTTGTTAACGGTGAGGGAAAACATCGTGAGGAAACCCACATGGCTGAGTTGTACTTAATCATGTGACAGTGTATTCGTACGAAACGGCGATAGGCCTGCCCCCTATCACGTGAGTACACTGTGCATGCAAAACGTGGGTACTCTGAATACCAGGTGACTAAGTCACGTGATGTTGAGAGGTATTAGTACCTCTGCCAACACCTTTGGGGATATTCGGCGTGAACGTTTATGTTATGTTATGTTATGTAAAAGGATGTTTTAATGAAAGATTATATCGCATTTGGTATTGTTGCAGCTGCATAACACATCTCTTGGTCGTGAAGTTTGCCAATTTTGTGATATGAATTGTTCTCAGAGTTCCGTGTCAGCTGCCGACGTGAATATTCATAATTTACAAACAAACAATATGTTAAGTAAAGATAGTAAAATGTTTTTTTTGTAAATTTAATTTTAGCAAGTATTAATGTTTTTCACTATATACGATCTGTAAAATCATGATGGTTTGAATCCCGATTCGGGCCCTGCACCAATGTATCTTTTCTATAGTGTGGTTTATTTATCATGTTTGTTGTAAAAAAACCATCCTGAGAAAACCCATGTGGCTCTAAGTTGCTCTCAGTCATGTGACAGTGTGTTCGTACAAAATGGCGATAGCAATAGAACAGAATAGATTAGTTTGCGTTTTAGTGAAGATGGAAAACTTATATATTTCATAATTTAAATCTTTTTGTGCATGAAAACCTCATGTGGGGATTATCCATACTAATATTATAAATGAGAAAGTGAGTTTGTTTGTTTTTTTGTTCCGCTTTCACGCCGTAAATACTGAACCGATTACTTTGAAATTTTTCAGACGTGTAGTTAGAAGTCTAAATTAAATGATAGGGACTTTTATCCTGGAAAAAAATATGTTCCCACGGGATATTAAAAATATTGTTTGCTTGCTGGATGCATTGGAGATGGCGCTGTGTATCGTTTAAAACAAAGTAAAATATTGTAAACTAATATAAAAATCAAAATTTAGAAGCTTAATGGTACGATAATGGATCCCCGAAAATAAGAAACTCCCGAGGGATGATGTACTATTTGTTTATCGTATAATTTTTTTTTTACATCTACTTATATTGCAAACCAATATAAACATGTAAATTTAGAAGCTAAATGCAACGACGACGATTCCTTGAAACTAAGGAATCCGCAAGAGTTCTCATAGGAACATCAAAAAACCTTAACTCATATATGGCTCAAAATATTGCAGCGATTATTTTTATCATCGATGGAATTCACAACAGACACTTTGTTAATGTTCATTTTGGAAAGATGAAGGGGTTTCATCAGTTTTCATCAAAATAAATGAACATTTAAATGACAAATTTGTTTATCAATAGTAAGACTAATATGAAATAAAGCGTAATAAAAATTTGACACCGCCCCGGTAACGTCTCCGTGGCGTATAACTATAACTATAACGGTATAACTAACTACTATGAATATTTAATTAGAACTATTATGAATCAATCGTCCCGGGTTCATATCTCAGGTATTTCAATCTTTTTGTAAAAAAAAAGTTTTGTTAGCTTAAAATAGCACTATATATAATAATAGCAAGCACTATCCCTTCAATTTAGTGATTATTTTGGATGGAGATCCACCACTAATCATCCCTATATTGCCGAGCAATCGCTGCAAGTTCTCCCAATATCATCAACGGTCAGTGTAGGGGGCAGCACCGGGCCGCCGCCGCAGCGCCAAACTACTATCCGTATCTGTACTTACTAAAGATATTCTCATTTCTGAACATAAAAACTTGGTATATTTGTTTCATGATTCTTATGAACAATTAAAAAGGAATTTTTGGAACTCAACACCTAACGGGTTGATATAGCAAATGAAAGTTAATATAGAGTTTTTTTTACATTTTATAATAAAACTTGGTGCGATTGAATTTATGAAATCCATCTATCAATCATTCATGAGTATATGCTAACAACAGGTAAGGTATTCAAAAGGGTATTCAGAGATGCTAATTCTTCATCCAATTTTGGAAATAGATTAATAAAAGATAGTTTAAACAAGGTTGTTAGTGATGCTTCACAAACTGAATCGCCCAACAATCACTTAAAAAGTCTCGATGTCCTTTATGTCATTAACAACGCCCGCGGGATTATAAATATAAAAAACAGAGTTGAGATAGTGTTTCGGTATTTTGGTATTACGTAAACTGGATGCAAAAAATGAAGTCCACGCGGACGAAGTCGCGGGGCAAAAAGCTAGTTACTAATAAATAAAGAATAAATAAAGGAAACACTACTTAAACGTGTAGAAGAAATAAAGGATAGAAGAATTTCGCGCTGGGCGTCGTCGGGGCATATACCCGAGGTCGCGGGTTCGATACCCGCCTGTGTCGAAATTTTTCTTTCCTTTATTTATTCTTTATTTATTAACTTGTATATTTATTGGTAATTGACTTACCTATATATTTAATATTATTGCTAACAGTAGTGATGGTTCTCAAGTAGTAAATACACGTAGGTAATAAATATTTGAGTATTGAAATGATAATTAGATATTAATAAAACTAAATTTATACAATTTCGTACTTATAAAAGACAACCACTAAATTTAAAAATTAATTATGACGGCAAAACTATAAAGGAAGTTGAATCGACAAAATTCTTAGGTTTTACATTAGTTTTATTTTGTAACTGGAAAACTCACATAGACAACATATGCACAAAACTGGAAAAATATTTGTTTGTCATCTACCGTATAAGGTATGTTATATCAGAGAGTGCGGCTCTTACCTGCTATCACGGATATGTGTCCTCAGTTACGTATGTGTACGGTATGGAATTATACTTTGGGGCAACTCTGTTAACTCCGAGAGAGAGTTTTCAAAATTAAAAAAAAATGAATTCGTATACTATGCGGGGCTGACTTTCTAGATAGCTGCGTACCACTATTCAAAAAAATAAAAATATTGCCCTTTCCAGCACTATACATTTATGACATTTTAATTATCGTTTATAGAAATCCAAATTTTGAAACCGGGAAAAAATTTAACCGCAACGGGGTAACCATAATATTCAATACGAGCATTCTGCTGCAAAATGTCTGGCTATTTGTCAGGATTTCGTAGCAAATTGTAATATTTAATAATTGATTTAATTTTGTATGAACGCTGTATTATGAGATGTCATGAATTACGTAGAATTATATTTTATATTTAATTTTTAATCTTTCTTTTTTTTATAATAATTAAACATGACATAAATTAAAACAATGTACCAATGTAACAATATTTACACGCCGCAAGGTAGAACAAGACGAACTATCGTAAAAAAACCTACCACCTCATTTACTCTTGTTTCTAGTAAATAAACGCTTTTTATTTTATTTTTTAAAAATTGACAGGCCTTACGGCGCGGCGTACAAGCTTCATTTTTCTTATATGACGATGCCTTATTATGCAGTACTCTTGCCATTGAATAAAGGATTCTTATTTTTAATCGACGAAAAACGGAGTTGGGTATCAATTCAATGTATGATGATATGTGTTCGCTGGTAAGTGGGTAATCTGAATTTGACAATATATTATTTGTTGGAAAGAGTTGGTATAAATCAAAATTGGTCGAAACATTTAATTCCTACCCTAAGAGTAACAAAAAATTTAATAAAATTTAAATTTAATTTATTTACGTTTTAAAATTTAAAGCCTCACCACGTATGAGTATTTACGCAGCAGTACAATACTAATACTTTATAAGAACAACTTTTTTAACCCTCTATTTTGGACCTATTAAAATTTCAAAACATAATTTTAACCCTTAGGGTAGAAGCGCAAGAGTGTATGTGATCAATTTGTATATTACAAATAATATGATAATATAATCAAAACTATAATGATAGATGTAATGTAGTTCAAATTTAATATTCTAGCTTCAATAAATTAGAAGCGTGATGAATAACAGATCATGTGTGAAAATATTAATGGATGAAGATAACGCTAGAGGGATTTGCCAGGATCGCACATAAAAAGTGGTTATTGATAGTCTCTGCCTACCTACTCGTAAATGGGAACTAACGGCGGGATTGTATGTACGAGAATATATGTGAAAACATGACTGCTGAAAAAAATAGACTAGAAAATGATTTTGTGCTTACTACTAAGTATTAAAAATTATATGTGAATAAAAACCAAAAAGTATATACTTATTTTTTTGTATATTTATGTTTTTTTATTCTGAAAACCTAAGAAGTTCTAAATAAAATGAACATTTCAGTGCAACTCCGACACTATCAAAATGCGATTAAACTGCATTAGTTGGCGCTATCTCATAATTATATAGAAAACTTTCATTAATTTAATACTTGGTTAAAAATGTGACATGATAGTCCAGTGGGTAGAACACCCGCCCTAAAAACAGAAGGGCGTGAGTTCCAATCCTGGGACGGGCCTACACCAATTTGTCTTTTCTAAAGTCATATGTGTGGTTAATTTATCATGGTTGCTAACGGCGAGGGAAAACATCGTGAGGAAACCCACATGGCTGAGTTGTACTTAGTCATGTGACAGTGTATTCGTACAAAACGGCGATAGGCCTGCCCCATATCACGTGAGTACACTGTCTAAGCAAAACGTGGGTACCTTCTCTGGAAACTAGATGGCGCTTGCCATGTGAGTTCAGAAGTATTGGTACCTCTGCCAACCCCTTCGGGGAAAAAATTAACACCTAATATTTTTTTCCTGTTTGTTAATCGGTGATTACATTTTGAATTACATATTTTTTTAATTTTGAAAGCAAATACAACAATATTAATCTAGTTATGATGCGTAACTAAACATTTTTTGCACTTAAAAAAAATTAACTATATAAAACAATTGTCAATCATCGAACAAATGACGAAAATATGGGAGCATGTAGCACTAATAGTTATCTGCGAAACCCCAGAGTGCTTCGAGCGCCTGTTAGCTCCATCGAGCGTGCAACCGAGCAATACGGAATACGGGACGCAGCCTCTCGGAAAATACTTGTATTAGTTTGGAGGCAGTCCAAGGCTTTTACCGGGCTCAATAAAATGATAAAGTGATCGAGCCCTCGGGACCTCTCGCGACAACAGCGCGCAGCTGTCGCCCGTCGCTTGTTTGTACGCGCTGTTGTGAGCTTTCTGATCAAAACACTGAAACACAAATACTAGTAACCAAGTTTTTATTATTAGGTTAAAATATGCCGTGTAGTGCCGGCTTAGAATGTCGCTACCCCTTTCTATCCACGGGTGTCGTAAGAGGCGACTAAGGTATTGGGGCTTTTTATTGGATTTTTGGGCGATGCGGTTGGAGACCCATCACCAAAAACCTTTATTTTTACCATCTTTTCCCCACTCAACTTCCAAAAGTGGCTGAGGAATTTATAATTTCTCAGCTCTGGCTACCCGTTCTAGGGAAATATAGCCGTGAGTATATGTATGTATGTATGTTAAAATATATTCCTGATTTTATTCCATCTGAGATGTAAAATATACAGAGGTGTAGGTTAATTTTCATCTACTTTCTTTTCACATTCCTTGGAAAGTTGTGTCTTTCCCATTGGTAAATGAATATAAAACAATGGTCAGCGGATCCGAACCTAACATTATAAACAAGTAAACACTCAAACAAAGCTCACCTCTGTATAATATTAGTGTAAATTCCTCATACTTACACGTAATATAACGTGAAAATAAACTATTAAACATTTATATGCCCAGCATAGGATGCACATACAGTACGTTACCCGGGTCTCAACCGCCCCGAGCGTTTTGCATACGAGAAGAAACGCAAAGCAAAGACCTGCTGACCCGTGACGCCGCCGGCAGCTCGCAGTCGCCGAGCCGTGTATCGAGCTAATGTAAATAAATCTATACTTCCAAGTTTGGTCGATATTGCTAAAAGACCTGCAATATTTCAACTATAGCGAGCATGGCTTCTTTGTTCCCTTTATTTAAGTTTTAAATGTTCGATTAAAGGCACACAGGTGGGTGAGAGGTTTAGGTTACGTTAAGGTGTCCTTTACCCTTCTGGCCAGTTATCTGGCTTAATTGAAATGGAGTAACAGCCCAAAACAAAGCTTGTTGGATATTCAGGTATTTGCATAAAGATTTGACAATAAACCCAATTTATTTAATATATAAGATGTAGTATTATATTTTATTTGCTGTTTAGTGTCGGCTTTGAATAGCTCTATCCCATTTCTTCCGGTGGGTGTACGTAAGAGGCAAATGACAGCATTGGGGCTTTAAAGCGATTTTTGGGCGATGAGGTTCGAGCTTCATCACCAACAAACTTTTTTTTTACCATCATTTCCTCACTTAACTTTCCAAAAGTGGCTGCGGAATATCTAATTCCTTTGCTCTCGCTACCCCATCTAGGGATTTATAGCCGTGAGTATATGTATGTATGTATTTTAAGGAATTTCCAAATCTATCATTGTGTGATATATCAGAGTTTATAAGTTTTATTTGTTATTGAACGAAACTATTTTATAAAGTACAGCGATCGTAATTAAAAGTGGATTTCCAGTGAATGTTGTGCAAGTCCATAAAAAACAGGCGAATTAGCGATAAAAAGTATAGAAACAATTAACATAACTGTGCAAAATAAACTTATTTTTTTTAAGATAAAGATAAAAAATATTTATTTCAAAATCAAAAGAATTGTTTTCTATTTTTTAAACGTCACAAACTTACGTGTAAGTTAAATCTTACTCTACTGACTCTACTTCGGATTCGGAAGGTGTACTGTTGCGAGAAGAACCCGTAAGAAACTCAGCAACACACATCTAATCTTAGTCATATTACAATATTGGTGTATGTCTGGAAATATCCTGAATAGAGCCCTGGTGACACCAAGCAGTTTCATCTATCATATAATCATTTAAACTGTAATAAGCTTTTAAATGAAGACTGCGTTTTATAATTACTTTGAATTTCTTTTCTGTTAGATTCAAAATGTCATCAGGTATTTTATTATAAAATTTTACACATAACCCCATAAAAGATGTATTTATTTTTGACAATCTGTACTTTTGAATTGAAATTTTATTATTATCTCTAAGACTTCTAGTATGTCTGTCACAGTTTTTGGAAAATCCTTTCAATTTTTTTCTCACATACATGATGTTTTCATAAATATATTGACATGGCAGTGTCATTATATTTATGGTTTTAAACAATTCTCTAAGGGAATCTCGTGAACCTAAATTATAAATAGCTCTTATTGCTCTTTTCTGTAAAATGAATATTGACCCAACATCAGCAGCTCTGCCCCAGAGTAAAATGCCGTAAGACATGATGCTATGAAAATAACTATAGTAAACTAAACGAGCGGTCTTTACATCAGTTAAATGTCTTATTTTTCTAACGGCATAGGCAGCACTGCTTAGCCTGCCAGCTAGCGCGTTAATGTGGGGTCCCCATTGGAGCTTTAGAGTCCAGATGTATCCCCAAGAATAATACGCTATCCGTAAATGCTAATTTTTCATTATTTAATGTTATTTCATTATCAACACTTTTAACATTTGGTTATGCAAATTTAATACATTTGGTTTTTTTGGCATTAAGTACCAAATTATTTGAAGCAAACCATGTTTGAATTTGGGAAACTGCATTATTTACATCGTCAATATTTTCCGAATTCCTTTTAACGTCAAAAATTAAAGATTTATAATCAGCAAATAATACAATTTCAGACCTTTTCTCGACCATGAACGGCAAATCATTAATATATACTAGAAACAAAAATGGACCTAATATAGATCCCTGTGGAACACCCATTTTTACATGAGTTTTAGATGATTTTATTTTATCGATTTGCACTTTTTGTATTCGATCTGAGAAGTAGGACTTTATTAATTTAAGTGCGGCACCTTCGATGCCATAATGTCCCAATTTTATGAATAAAATATTATGATCTGCACAATCAAACGCTTTTCTAAGATCGCAGAACAAATCGATTGCATCATTTTTAAGTTTTCTTGAACCAAAAATATGTTTAACTAGGGCAACACCTGCGTCAGTGGTAGAGCGGCCTTTCGTGAAACCAAATTGTTTAGGAAGAAACAAATTGTTGGAACTAAAATGCAAGAGCAGTTGATTAAGCATAAGTTTTTCAAATATTTTACTCATAACTGGTAGTATAGATATAGGCCTGTAACCTTCAGGATTATTTATATCTCTTCCAGATTTTAGTAAAGGTACAATTTTACTATGTTTCATGAGATCTGGGAAGATACCATTACTTATACATTCATTAAATATTCTCGCTAAATAAGGAGCTATTATTACAATAAAATTATGGCATACTTTTACTGACATGCCCCAGATATCCTCAGAATTTTTCAACTTCAGTGATTTAAACACTTTAATGATATCTTCGGGACTGACAACTTTAAAATTAAATATAGATTTACAAGTTGCAACGTTTTGTTGCAACAGCTCTTGAGCTAACGTAGCACATGAATTTAAGTGTTCAAAAATACAAGCAATTACATCATTTGATGTAGTCAAACCTCGATCAGACCGAATACAAAAGTCCCGATCACATGATTTGCTTTTGCCAGTTTGAGTGTTGATAATGTTCCAAACAGTTTTTACTTTATTATCGGATGTTTTAATACTGTTACGTACCGGGTTCTTAATTTGATAAATACCAGTCACACTTTCGTGCAATAAGGTGTAATTATATTTATTGACCAATAACGCACTTTACACAACACAACAAACACTATCGATAATTAACTATCGATACTCGCACTAATTAACAACACTAATTTACTCCGTTATAGTAACACTGTCCACACCGTTAAGCTTATTTCCGTAATCCGTATATCACTGCACTGTCGTATTTAATTTCTTCGCTCTAGTATTTCGCTTGTTCTCGCTTTAGTTCTTCGCACTCGAATAACTCCGTAACACGCGTCGCTCTTTATATATGCCAAATCTCAAATACGCGAATATTACAGAAAGTTCTAGTACCACATTCTCGAAAAGTCGATATTCGAGAAACATCTAGTAATTCCTTTTTTTACTTACTAGTAACGCCATCTGTTATCTAGTAGTGGCAAATCCTATCTCCTACTTGCGAACAGATGTCGTAACATTACCCCCTCCTTACATTAATACTCGTCCCGAGTATTATTGCTTCCATGGTACTTCGCAAGTCGATCGATGTGAACTATTTTCGAAGCCCCTCTAGGTTGGCGTTGAATTCTGTACGTTACATCGTTTATTCTAGTGACCACCTTGTACGGTCCTTCCCACCTATTTTGTAACTTAGGGGACTTCCCTTTCTGGCGAGTTGGATTGTGTAACCAGACGAGCATACCCTCTTCGAAACGCGGCGTGTTAGCTTTACGGTCATATCTGGTTTTCATCTTTTCACTAGCATGTAAACCATTTTCACGCACTAGGGAATGTACATCTTGCATTCTTTCCCTCAAATCGCTTACATATTCAGTTACACTCTGCGGCTCATCTGGTGACCCTCCTGTCAACAAATCTACAGGCAATCGTAGCTCTCTTCCGAAATTGACGAAAGCAGGTGTTTCCTTCGTGCTTTCGTGAACAGCTGACCGGTAAGACAGTAAAAATAATGGAATGTGTTTGTCCCAGTCCTTCTGATGTTTTTCAACCATCTTCGCCAACTGTCTCTCCAGTGTTTGGTTGAACCTCTCCACCATTCCATCTGACTGAGGATGATATGGCGTCGTCCTGGTTTTATGCATTCCAAGTAGTTTGCACACCTCTTGAAATACTTGTGACTCAAAATTTCTTCCCTGGTCAGAGTGTATCTCCAGGGGCACGCCAAATCGACAGATCACTTCCTCAACCAGTTTTGTAGCCACAGTTATTGCTTCTTGATTGGGTATGGCAAACACTTCAGGCCACTTAGTGAAGTAATCCATCACCACCATGAAATATTTATTTCCGGACTCTGATTGTGGAAACGGTCCAGCCACATCAACGGCAATCCTCTCCCAGGGAGCTCCCACATTGTACAACCGTAATCCCCCTCTACTCCGGGTCTGCGGACCTTTCACCGCGGCACACGTTGTACATTTCCGGCACCAGTCCTGTACGTCGTCCCTACAATGAAGCCAGTAAAACTTCGCACGAACCTTCTGCAACGTACGATTTACCCCAAGATGCCCGCCCGAAACACCGTCATGTGTTTCCCGCAGTACATCTTTAACCTTGGCTCTGGGCACAACCAATTGTAGGTGCTCTTCCTTCCTCAGCGGGCAACTTAATCTCAAATGGCCCCTTTTCCCGCAGCCATAACAAATCGGTCCAGTACTCCTTCCGACGGGTGCTTTAATGACCTTGACGTCCTCATTTGCTTCCGCAATCTCACGAAGTCGATGAGTTTGGCGCGTATCCTGGCGGCAAGCTTCAACTTCTAGAGCGTTCGCCAAGGCATCCTTGAGAGACGTGTGGTGTTGAAGTCTCACCGCTGTTCTCACTTCGATATCTCTGATGCCGTCGACGAATGCTTGCACCAGGTTCATTTCCACCGTCTTCGGATCTACACTGGGATAGGCCTTGCGGACGAGCTTCTCGATTTCAAGGGCCCACTGCTGAAGTCCCTCTCCAGAACGCTGGACCCTATCACGCAGCTGAGCGCGGAACACGTGCTCCAGGTGTCGCTCTCCATAGCGAGACTCCAACGCATCCAGCAGGTCCTTGAAACCACCACTCGGAGTCGGCAGCGCCTCTATTACTGACAGTGCTTGACCTCGGAGCGCCACCGTCAGTGCAGTCAAACACTGTTCATCAGTCCAACCATTGGCAGCCGCAACAGTCTGGAACTGATGTCTATACGCCGACCAGGATGTTGTTCCGTCGTAGGGAGGAACCTTCACACGAGGACCATGGACAGCTACTACATTCTCACCGGAGACAACCTTGACCGGTCGTGATTCAAGCTGCAGAACCCTTTTCTCCATTCCGCGGAAGTCGGTCTTCATGTCATCGATATCTTTCTCAATAGTGGTTACCTGCTCCTTCATCTGCTCTACGTCTTTTTCCACAGTAACCACCCGACCACTGACTTCATTGACCGCAGTGAGAACTTGTGAGAACTTAGTTTGCTGTTCCTCGCGCAACTCACGAACTTCTTGTTTCACAACACCCTGTACCTCCGAATGTATGTTTTTTTTAACATCCTGTACCTCCGAATGTATGTTTTTCACAACATCCTGTATGCTTTGTTGTGCTTCACGCATGCTTTGAAACATTTCAACTATCATCGTCAAGTCAGTATTAGTTGCGGCCGCCGGCGCCGTTGATGTAGACGGCGCGTTAGTCACCGCGGACGTCTCCTCTGGAATGTCACTCCGAGGGTTCGTGACCGATGAACTCATTTCCGACAGCTGTTCACCCTCTGCGGCTTTCTGAGCGCGTGTCTTCACACCCTCTCTTCCGTCTTCCTTCGGCATAACTGGCATCTTCAAATCCACTTCTGTCACCAATTGTTACGTACCGGGTTCTTAATTTGATAAATACCAGTCACACTTTCGTGCAATAAGGTGTAATTATATTTATTGACCAATAACGCACTTTACACAACACAACAAACACTATCGATAATTAACTATCGATACTCGCACTAATTAACAACACTAATTTACTCCGTTATAGTAACACTGTCCACACCGTTAAGCTTATTTCCGTAATCCGTATATCACTGCACTGTCGTATTTAATTTCTTCGCTCTAGTATTTCGCTTGTTCTCGCTTTAGTTCTTCGCACTCGAATAACTCCGTAACACGCGTCGCTCTTTATATATGCCAAATCTCAAATACGCGAATATTACAGAAAGTTCTAGTACCACATTCTCGAAAAGTCGATATTCGAGAAACATCTAGTAATTCCTTTTTTTACTTACTAGTAACGCCATCTGTTATCTAGTAGTGGCAAATCCTATCTCCTACTTGCGAACAGATGTCGTAACAATACGTTGGCTCAAGTATCTTGCTTTAGCCTCCTTACAAAGTTTATTAAAAATTTTTGAGTATTTTTTTACATATTCTGTAAATTCATCATTATGTGAGAACGCTTTTTGATTGTATAAATCAAAAAGTATTTCTCTAGATTTATATATGCCTGGTGTTGCCCACTCACTAAATTTAAATTTATTACATATTGTTACATCTTTAATAGTAAATATTTTATTAAATTCGTCTATCAGAATTTTAAAGAAAGTATTATAACTATCATTTGGATTTTTATTTATTGAAGAAGTGGGCAGCTTAAAACTGATTAAGTTAATATATTTTTCAACTTTGAAAGCAGTGACACTCCTTTTTTTAACTATAATCTTTCGGTCTGGTGCCTTATGTGGAAAGCTTACAAAAAGACCATTGTGATCAGATTTTAGTTTATTTATTACAGATTTACTTATAAATTCAGCATTTGTAAATACATTATCTAAACATGTTTTGGTTCTAGTAGGTTCCAAGAATAAATTTTCTTAATTAAACAATTGGAATAAACTCATCGATCGTGTTTTCTGAGTACTATCTTTTAAGAGATCTATATTGAAGTCTCCAAAAATAATTATTTGTTTTTTACTCTTGAAAATTGTAGTTAATACATCTTCCATTACACTTTTAAATCTTTCATAATTTTGACAATAGGGGGCTCGATATAACTCTAAGCAGGATATCTCCACGTCTTGCTCAACGCTCAGTTTTACAAAATCCTCACGATTTTTACATTTAATACTATTTTTTATAAATATAGCGGAGCCACCACAGGATTTAGAATTGCGGCAGTAACATTGTTCTTGAAAGGCGATGGTCTACAATTCTACATCTTGACTTAAAAAAGACTTAAACGTTCACGCCGAATATCCCCGAAGGGCTTACCAGAGGTACTAATAATTCTGAACATCAATTGACACACGCTTAATACTACAGTGACCTATGTCAAAATGTTGATGTGTTGAGTTACAATACTTTACAGACCTTAAAATCATGCTCAACAACATATGAATACGAGACGATAAAGACCTAAGTGAAATTGAACCTTTTCGTGTTAAGAATACGGGTGTTTTCTCGTGCCTATGTTGTAGAGCATGCTTTTTAAGGTCTGTGAAGTATTGTAACTCAATTCATCAAAATTTTGACATAGCTTACTGTAGTATTAACATACATACATACATATACTCACGGCTATATTTCCCTAGAAGGGGTAACCAGAGCTAAGGAATTATAAATTCCTCAGCCACTTTTGGAAGTTGAGTGGGGAAAAGATGGTAAGAATAAAGGTTTTTGGTGATGGGTCTCCAACCGCATCGAACAAAAATCCAATAAAAAGCCCCAATACCCTTAGTCGCCTCTTACGACACCCGTGGGTAGAAAGGGGTAGCGACATTCTAAGCCGGCACTACACGGAAATTATGTAGTATTAAGCGTGCGACATTGTCACCTGTTGTTCAGAGTACCCACGGTTTGCTTGGACAGTGTACTCACGTGATACAGGGCAGGCCTATCGGCTTTTTGAACAAATACACTGTCACATGATCGTGAGTTTCGACAGTCCCTTCGATTTCCTGGGATGCCATCATCAGATCCTGGTCTCATGGTACTTTCTCGATAACATAACAAAAGAAATGTTTAGTGAACCTGTATTCTCTTGTAATATATAAAACCTTACCTGTAAATATTGTTAATCCGTTTTATTATTATTTATTTCCTTTTATGCTAGTCTCCTGCGGTTATATATCATTGTTTAGTTCCTTTTTATTATTTTTCTGCGATTTGTCGATAATATTTTTATTTCTCTGGTTTATGTTATTGTTTTTATTTTGTTGTTGTTATGGCAACGACGGAGCTGAGAGTTGTCAAATTTTATTTTATCTTAAACTTTTCTTTAGTTTATCAATTTTCAATGTGTTTGTGTACGAAGGTTAGATAGTTTTAAAATATGTTAAATGATATAATTTTAATTCATTTTTGGTGTCTAAAATGATAGCGCAGGAATTTAATTTTATTTTTAATGTAAGGCTAGGACATTTTACTTATTCAAATTTATCTGTTTTCATCTTTTTATGTTAACTGAAACTCTTTTTAAAAAATCCTTCTTTTAGGTTTTATTGTCTATTGGGATTTTTTATTGATTGTCAAGATGTTTTTTTATGGAGGGAGAATGGATTCATCATTCTAGAAGAGATCCTTAAAAAGTATATCTTACTGAAGATTTTTTCGGATAGCTACTACTACCGTTGTTATATTGAACAACCTTTACTACTTGGTGTCCTTTTGCTTAAAAACACCTAAGAATAATATATATAATTTTATACCCTGGCAGAATTTGTTAAACCAGTCAGAGTGGTATTCCGAAGTGACCAATCATTTGGTCTTATTGGCTTGTGGACTAAAAATCATCAAAGATTGATATCTGGACCTTTGATTTCGCCGGCTATACTACTGGTTTTGGAGATTACTAATACCTTTGCTCTAGCCAGAACGTGGAAGTTTGGAATCGCATCAGTATCGTTATTTAGTTATATTTATTTTATATAATTCCTTCTTGTAATATTTTTGTATTGTGTACATCTAATTTTTAATAGACTGGTGTAACTTCTTTCTTGTTTTATTAGTCTCCTTGCTCTCCGCGTTTCGTGTCTTAGGTTTTATTTCCATAAGGGGATTAAGACTTAAGACACGTAACGTTACACTCTTCATAAAAGCTATGAAGAGGAGTTTAAATCTATATATTAATGTTGAAAGAACTATTTCCCAACTTTTAGTGATTGAGGACCTACACCTTCCATCATCAGCTTAGCAGCATAAAATTATAATTTCCAGAAGCAAATGCCAATATAACTTCAGAGAATATGTAAATCGCGGTACATGTGCCTATAAAATTTTAGGGTTCCCCTCGATTTCTCCAGGACCCCATCATCAAAACCTGATATCCTCATAATGGTACCATCCCGGGAGTATCTTCTTTCTAATAAAAAAAATAAATCAAATCGGTTTGTAAATGGTGAAGTAATGGGCAAACAAACATAAAAAAAATATACGGTCGAATTGAGAACGCTTTTTTTTTTAAGTCGGTTTAAAATATATGTTATTTATTGTAGATCTCAATAAAAACTAACAATGAAAATTAGTTTAAACATAATATATTCTGCAGTTTCCGAGATAAAGTTAATTTTTAAAACTGCAAATGTAACAACCGTGATAGCCCAGTGGGTAGAACACTCGGTTATCGTGCAAACGACTAGTGTTCGAATCCTGGGTCGGGCCTACACCAATTTGTCTTTTCTAAAGACATATGTGTGGTTAATTTATCATGGTTGTTAACGGTGAGGGAAAACATCGTGAGGAAACCCACATGGCTGAGTTATACTTAGTCATGTGACAGTGTATTCGTACAAAACGGCGATAGGCCTGCCCCCTATCACGTGAGTACACTGTCCATGCAAAACGTGGGTACTCTGAACACCAGGTGACAAAGTCACGTGATGTTCAGAAGTATTAGTACCTCTGCCGACCCCTTCGGGGATATTCGGCGTGAACGTTTATGCTTTATGCTTTATGCAAATGTAACTTTGTATTTCACACGAACACTATGTAAAACAGAGATATGTTTGCTTTTTCATTGCAGATAAAAAAATAAATGCTATTCTTGATATATCGCTTCCCTTACTTATGCTCGTTACTACGAAACCCTCCATGGTCGTGCACGGGTAAGCCGACTCGCACTTCACCAATTATATTTTCTGAACTATAGAAATGGTAGCCGCTTTTCTTAAATAAGTATCTATCAAGATATCCTAAGAAGACTTCTTTGTCAAGTGCTGAACATTTTTAAAAAGACTGCATTGCGCTGTTCGTACACAAAGGTTTGTTTGGACGAAATAAATGGCTATTGCTGATATTATTAATCCTTGTCGTCGCCTCCAAAGAGATGGCATATGCTTACCAAAAACTAAACAAATATTCAACCTGTATGAGGAAATTCCAAACTTTTATTGTTTAGGATAAGTTCCGATACAGTTTAGCATACAGTTTTTTGTGATTAAATATAATTTCATAAATAATTTCAGGAGCATAACATAAGCAGTCTTTAGCGATTCCTGTTTATTAATGCCAGTTGCATAAAAATATAAAAAATTACCAACCAATCTGAAGGATGTAAAAAACAAAAATAATTCTAATATGAAATATCGAATATAAATTAAAGATGAAATGTAAACTATAAAGTTGTGAAACTGTTTTATCGCTTTATTCATTAGTAATGTCGTAAAATGATGTTGATCGCGCTGCTCTATAATTCACGTTTGTCATCGCGGCTGTCCGGCTGTAGGCGATGATGGGAGGTCGCTGTACGCCATGTCGCTGTGTCGCGGTGTCGCCGGCTCCGAGTGTGAAAAACATAATAAAATCAGTGTTCGGCTTGTTGGCGTCTAATTTTAATCAGTCATCTGATTGTGTGTTGTGGCGGCGGCGGTGGCGGCGCGCGGCGTGCGCGGCAGCAGTCCGCCCTACAACCTGTGCCGGGCCGGTCGCCGCCCTGCCGCCCGCCCGCCGCTCTGCGCTGTGCTGTGTGTATCTACGATGTGTTTCTGATATTGTGTTTTGTTTCCCGCCCATTCAGAATTTACTATTGTGACCGGAAAAACTTTGGTGAGTTCTCAAAACTTTTTAAACTTTTATGTAAGTTTTTGTTTTTATTTGTGTACATCCAAAAATACGTGTCGCTCCCGCGTCCGCTCTAATAATAGGCAATAAAAATGTAAAAGCCATCGTCAAAAAGTGTGTCGCTCCACTAAATACAGTCGGCACAGTTTCCCGAGACGTCAGTGAATTATCCGCCACTTTAGTTAAATGCAAAACTTCAAAGTGACCGAGCAATAAAAGTTTGTCGGAGAAGAGATTAAACTGGTATAAAAGGTGGCGGCGGGCAGCCACGTCTCCGCCGCCACTTTACTGAATATTAACTAGGAGTTCGACGGCGCTCGCCAGCACTGCTCTAACCAAATAAACGCTATTATGTTTATTCATTGTTTGTTTCCAGATAAGCTTTTTAATCTGTCCATGTTTTCAATTACAAACTTTAACTTGCCGAACAGCCGGTTCAGTTTTTTTAAAGTTTTCCTCGTCGTAACAAATGTTGTGGAATGAGCCACCACTTCTGTTTTTAATAAACAGGGTATTAGCCAACTTTAACTAAACTTAAATATTATTATTATTTTTATTAATACATTATTATTATATTAATTATGAGCAAAACTGAGAACATTGATGCGTTATTTATTTAATCTGTAGTAGTGCTGCGGGGCACTCATTTGCCAAATTTGTTACTAGGTAGGATAGATTGTAAGGACACGGTAAAATAAAAGTATGTACTACACAGATACCAAAACTTCAGCTTGCAGGAACTCAAACTATATTTTGCGGATCCGTATTTTCTAGCTGTGACTTAATCAATATAGTTAATTGAGATGTGTCGAGAATTATTCCGTGGATTTTAATAAAGCTTGTGCTGTATTTTATAAAATTTTGCGTCATACTCTTTTACTCTATTTTTTTTTATATTAAGTCATTATTATACCAGAATTCACGCCAGTAATTCCAATTAAGATATATAAAGGCATTGATGGCCATTATGTGCGATGCTGCAAACTTCTATTACTTCTCTCAAAATTATTATTTTTGAATAAAGCTTGAGTCAATACACTTTTTTAAATAAAAATTAAACTTATTTAATATCCTATGCCGAAAAATTCTTTTTCTATCATCATCATCAACCAATACACGTCCACTGCTGAACATAAGCCTCCCCCAAAGGTCTCCACAACGACCGGTCCTGTGCTCCCTCATACATCGGCTTACTGCGTCGTCCGGTACGTGGCCGCCACTCCAGAACCTTCGAGCCACAAATCTTAAACAACAATAACAACACCAAGTCAGTGACTCCGGTTCACCTACGGATCTCCTTATTGCAGATGTCTAACCCCTAACTCCCTCCCTCCCTCAATTCCATTTGGGTGACTTAAGGCTTCTGATGAAGCCCATTGTAAAAGGCCAAGTCTCTGTACCTTATGTCATTATCATGACTGGTAGCACAAATTGGTCTTTAGACTGCAAAATTTGGGACGAGAAGCTATGATGATAAGATATTTTTTTTCTATACATGTTCTAAAGCAATTAATTTGGTGAATTTGTATACGTACACTTACGCCCGATTTCTGAATTGAGTATTCCAGCTGAGAATAACTTAAGTATCGTTCTGTCGCATTGAAATCTTAACAACTGAATGAGACAAAACGATACTTAAGTCGTTCTCAGCTTGAATACTCAATTCAGAAATCGGGCGTTAGTATTGCTGTGTAGTTTATCCGTGTAATGGCACTTCCTCATTGCTTCCCGTGAGTTTGTAGGAGGCCGCTTAGTACATTCTGGCTTTTTAAGTAAGTATTCGTTGGACGATGTGGATGTGGGTGCTGGATACTCCTTACAAATATTCGTTTATTTTACAACATTATCTACGGAGTTTCTGATTCTGAAATTCTGCCTAATCTCTTTTGGAATTTATAGGAATGTTGGTAGGTGCCGTGTAGTGCCGGTTTATAATGTTACTACCCCTTTCTACCCACGGATATCGTAAGAGGCGACTAAGGGTATGGGGCTTATTAAACTCAAACTCAAACTTTTATTGCAAACCATAAGTGTACAAATAGTTGGTGTAATCAAGGTACAGTTGTAAATATGGTTGTATATTAAAGTGGTTTATGGGCGATGCAGTTGGAGACCTTTCAAAAACTACTTTAATTCTCTCAACTATTATAATACTTTGTTTCTACCATCTTTTCCCATATCAATTTCCAAATATGGCTGAGGAGTTTTCAGCTCTAAAGCTCTGGCTACCTTTTTGGGATTTATGGCCGTGAGTATATGTAAATATATAAATAATATATACGGACATATTATACACAGATCAAATTAGCCCCAAACTAAGTATAACTTGTAATATGGGATACTAACTCAACGTTATATTTAATACTATATAGTACACATATAATATAAATAACATCCAAGACTAAGGAACAATCATTTATGCTCATCACATAAATGTTGCCCTCAGCGGGGATCGAACCCGCGACCTCTTGACCGAGAAGCTAGTCACCTATCCACTCGGCCACGGCTGTCGTCATATGGTAGGTGCCTCGTATGAGTTAACGTCCGCGCGTCCGTCAGCTAATTGTTAAATTCGTATTATTACATATTAGCCACCACAACAATGAAAATGTTTGTGGTTTAAAATTTTAGGTGCTTTTTATTGTATACTGTACATAACAGTAGTTTTTACAGCTATCAAGGTCTGCTGCGTCTCGAGCTACTTGGCACAATGTAGTCTGATTGCAGTAGCGAGGATTCTTACACCGAATATTCAGCGTTCATTAAATCGTCAAATATTTAAGATCTCTAACTAATTTTAAACTGTTTTTATTATCTGGTTGTTAGAAACTTAATTCAAACCAATATCATTTATTATTAATACCATTAATTATGTTTTGTAGTAGTTTAAAAGTCATTTTAAAGTAGTTAAGTGAGTAACAACTACAATAATTATGAATACCATAAATAGAGTAATTAGACTCGCTTGTGTCCAACGACGCGATATCCTAAATTGGCCTACTGTAATATTATAAGCTATAATCCTTAAAAGAAGTAGCCAGAGTTTGGGACCAACAAATCTTC
Source organism: Bedellia somnulentella (assembly GCA_963576735.1). Lineage (NCBI taxonomy): Eukaryota > Metazoa > Arthropoda > Insecta > Lepidoptera > Bedelliidae > Bedellia > Bedellia somnulentella. The sequence goes on along the minus strand of OY755172.1, from coordinate 33,293 downwards.
AAAATTTCAAACATTGCAGCTTTCAAATATTAATTTTTTGAATGCTGAGAATTGAGAATTTATATTTAATATAATTAATTCAGTTTATTGTTGGAGTTTACTAATTATCTCGAAGCTACAAGCACGTTTATCAGCTCACTAACGAGCCAACATTTAATTCCATAAGAATCCGGCATTCACAAACCATCCTAAAAGTCGACTATTTTCGTTTGGTTTCGAAACATGGTGTCGCAGAGTCGCCGCGTGATTAATGGCGCCCGGAGATTTATGAAGGGGCTGGCAGACTCGCACCATCATACGCCGCGACATATTGAGACATCTCTCTATTTATTGCTCTTTTAAAACCATGCAGCTCATTTTGAATTTTGTTTGATAACACTGGTTTGCTAACAATTTGTTTTACTTGTATAACGGCCTAAATGAGTGTTCACGCTACATATTCACGAAGATGTGGCAGATGTTGTGTATATTTGTCTAAAAACCAACATGGGATATTCATTTACTAAAAACCAAAAATTAATTTTTTTTAAGGTCAATAATAAGTGAAAATTGATTAGAAAATCAAATTACTTGGTGTCCAAAATATAATAAATGATATAAATATATTCAAAGGAATAAAACCGTATAATAATAACAGTATATATTTTTTACATTAAATATACATATTTAGAAGCATAAAAAATATTATTAATAATCCACTTTTATATAGTAAAAATACTTTATTATTGTAAACTAGTGGATTGCTCTATTTTCGCAGGGTAGTGTTATTTCTAAGATATCTTAAGTTTTTTCATTATGATACACCCTTCATTAAAAAAATTGCCATATTTTCTTATAAAATCGTTTGATTGGTGTCATGTCATGTTTAGAATATATCTGTGGTAGTACTCGAATGCTACACCTCGAATTTCGTGGAAACAAAAAACCTGGGATGTGAATCCAATCGCCCATCGCCCGCCGTGGATTATCACAGATTAGCAATTCCCGTTGCGAAACAATTTGCTCAAAAAGCAATTTACTTGCTTCCGCGTTGAAAATTGAGTGTAACGCAATATCGCCGAATAACGGCCTCACTAGTGCGGCTTCCCTGAACAGATTAAAACTATTATTACGCTTTCCTATTACAAGAGGGTCAGCAGTCCGAGGTCGCTTTAATAATAATTATTCTAGATATTAACTAATATTGATTGTTTTGTGGTATTGTTTAGAAGTTACAGTACTTAGTTTACATAAGATTTTCTGAAGTAAAAGTTCAATGTGCTTTCTTGCAAGGATCATGTACACTCACCGCGTATATTTTTTGCATTTTAGGACTTATATAAATATAAAAACTCTAAGCTGAAGATAAAGATAGCAAAATAAAGAAATGTGGATGTAAGTTTGTTTACCGTTTTTCTAGCTAGTCGTTAAAATGTTTAGGATCCACCATTCCTACACCCAAGACGCTACAAAAACAGATGCGCCATCTAATATACTATACAGCAAACTCCTATCGAAATCCCACAACTGTAGAAGCCTAGTCTATCGACATTGATTTCCGCGAGACAATGTATGTTGAAGTTTAAATGAGGGACATTAGGCCGAGAGCCGCTCAATGGCCGCCATCGCGAACTCACTCTCGTAAACCGGGAGCTGTCATTCGCAAGTTTTTCCCGCGGCGGCGGCGGCGGCGGACACTTCCGGTGATGGCCGCACTTATGTTAATGGCGCCAATAAGTTAGCCGCTCGCTACGCAACTCGCCGCCGGCTGGTGATGTCTGTCTCTCTCTTTACTCTATTCGCAGCTCTACTATTGTTTTGTCAGCATTTGTGCTTAAGTTTTAGAAGTAATGTTAAGTAGCAAAAAATAGACCAAAATGTACTCGTAACATTGAGTTTTCTTAACTTCTTTATGAATATTCGGCTCGTTTAGCAAAGGGAAATACATCATAATTGTGATGATCACTCTTGTGTGGCTAAAACAAGTGCGTTAAATAGAACTAATATAAGAGTAGTTTTAAAAATGTTCATTGGTTAATCCCGATTACATACATACATATACTCATGGCTATAATTCCCTAGAAGGGGTAGCCAGAGCCAAGAAATTATAAATTCCTCAGCTACTTTTGGAAGTTGAGTGGGGAAAAGGTGGTAAAGAAATCCCGATTATTATTATAAATAATGTCTACAAACCGCGAGAGTTTAAAAAGTGTATTAACAATTTACAAATTAGTATTCAATCGACAAAAGAACAATTTCGACAGCAGCAGGACTTGAAACTTTGAAAAAATTTGGACTTAGAGGACGCTGATATCAGTAAGGTGTTAAGAAGCAAGGAAGGACAAATTTCGCAACATTGCTTACTTGGCACCATAGCTCAGTTGGCATAGCGTCCGGGGCGTAGACCGGGATGTCGCGGGTTCAAGTCCTGCTAGTGTCGAATTTTTATTTTTTAGTTAAATTATCCCCACATAAAGTTTCATGCACTACAATTTCCAAAACAAAGTCTAATTTTCAAAATACTTTTCGTTAAATACTTACCACTCAACCCTAAGCATTTATGATATTAGTAAAGAAGCCGGTTCGTACCTTACCTAGATAATGCCAATAACAGAAAATATAATACATGTAGGCCTCATAATTGGATCGGGTTGGATTAACACGCTGCATATTTATGTCGGAGTGAAACAAGGTTTTGTGGAATGAGCCGCCGTAAGCCCATCATAACTTATGTAACCGGCGGCGGAATTCTGAATGCGAGATGTCGGAAACAAATATATTATTTAGTATCTTTTTAACTGCTCGCCCGCGCCTTGCTTCCGGTAGGTCGGCGGATCCTGTTTCTCTCAAAAATATGAAATGGAAATTATAACAAATGGTTTTTATGCTATAACATATATAATAGCAATAATTTTCACCATAAATATAAAAATGGATATTAAATATTTAATAATACTTGTGAAAATATGGTAGTTAAATTAAAACGGCTTAGTGTGATCAGCACTTTTTGTGGGATGTTCCCGGAAATATTCAGAAAATGTCATATGTTTGTTTTGGGTTGGGACAGATATATGTCGAAAACTTTCTTGTGAGTTCTTATCCGAAAAATACACATTTCAAACAAAAATTTAACTTACACTTAAAAAAGAAATAAGATATAAGCTACATCAAAACCATCTCAAAGCCAATCAATACTGTATCTTTTAGAATATAAAGACAAAAGGCGTCAAAACTTTACCGCTAATACATTAGTTCCTGTCCCCACTAATATGTTCCGTGTGCTATGTGTTTGTGGATAGCGGAATGTTGATGCATTGTGAGGAGAGAAGGTTGTCTGCTAATTCTAGTCCATTGTGCTGAGCACAATAGTCGCGAGGAGCGAGTGAGGAGGACGGCCCTCAACATAATTATGAACAAGAGCGAGGGTGCTCCACGCGGCTCGACGCGACCTGTCGGCAAACATTATTACTTGAAGCATTTTATTTTCATCAGAACGTTGTTGCACCGCGGTTGCACTGTGGATGAGATGGATTTTAAATAGGATTTAATGTAAATGTCATATGAATTGCCGTGTGCTACACTATTATTGATTAACTTGTTTGTTTTGTTTTAAATTTACAGTGTGGTTGGTACTTTATTAATAGCAAGAAATAAGACGAGTTTCATAAAGGATCGTTAAAATTAAGCGATCTTTATTTGTTTAGTTATCACTTAGACATTATGTAACATATATTTTTTAAGTATTCAGTTATAATAAGTATATTGTTTTATTCAATTGGTTTACTTAACGCCAGAGTAAAGTAGGTAGTAGTGATGATTTTTCTATCAACACTATTGCACGTACAAAATGGTATTTCGTTGTGTTTTAGAATTGACTTGACATTTATTTTAGAAAACACGACGCAACCCTTTTTTATCTATCTAAAAAATATTACGATAAACTATGACATAAATAATATGAAACAATGAAAATTATTAGTTTTAGAGTAATTTTCAAAATCACAGTAATATACTACTTCTTTTTAAAGAATCATAATTGTTAAAAGTACAGGATGCTATGGCAGTGGCATTTCATATTTTTATTTCAACTAAATTATTTTGCCTATTTAATTTAAAAAGTCTCTTTACTTCCCTTCATTCCACCGATGTCAAATAACGTTTTAAACTTATTTTAAGCGTACTTAATAAGCAGCAAAAAGAACAAATAAAACAGAAATATTGAAAAGTGATTAGCAATGAGAAGACAGAGTGGACTCTCTGTTCTAAAATAACATATTTGGGAAATCCCCAACGAGCCATTTATAAGTCCTGACGCTGCACGTCCGAGACACGCCGACCACTCTCCATCCCACGGGAACACTCACGACTCGCAGACAACGACTAATTTCCCCAGCTCTATCTTGCATCCTTTTCAGTCTTTGCTGGTTGGAGAGAGAGGAATAGTGTTTGAAATAATGCAGTGTGTCGGTTGGAGGTGGGAAAGAGAGTGAAGTCGTTTATTGAGCTGTTAGTGTCATCCGCTAGTTATCGCGGTAATAGAGCGATTACAGCTCTCACTCGTCTTATTATTATGGACCGCTTTTTGTAAAGCTTTGCTACGCGCGAGTTTTATAGAGAATCGAGATTTGCAAAAAATAAAGTTTACTTCCCGATTTATAATACAGATAATTAGATGACTAATTCATTCTATTATGATTTGATAATAATTATTAGTATTAAATTATTGTCTTTTTTGTTGGATGAATTGACTATATATTTTACAGTACAGGCTAGGATGAGTTTGATAGTAGCTGAAAGATTCCTCGTAGCTGAAGTATTCTAGATTCAATTGATATTTTTGGTTCTAAGCAGAAAAACTTATTCTATTTTAAAAGAATATGTTTTTCTGCTGCTGTGTAGTGTCGGCTTAGAACAGCACTACCACATTTCTTCCGGTGGGTTTACGTAAGAGGCGACTAACGGTATTGGGGCTTTTAAGGGCGATGCGGTTGGAGACCCATCACCAACAACCTTTATTCCACCATTTTTTCCCCTCTCAACTTCCAAAAGTTCCATTTCTGATTCCCTAGCTCTGGCTACCCCTTCAAGGGATTCATAGCTGTAAGTATATATATGTATGTATTTTAAAAGATATCTAAGTTATTGATTTTACCGCTATTACAAATAATCAATCATGTTTGTAAAGTTTCAATAAATAAAAACGTCAGCATCGCTAGCTATACCACGAGTATAACACACCCGATCGTTCAAAAGATAGAGATACAACGTTTCACCGTATATCCCATCCCACCAATAACATAGTTAATTTTACGTGACTTGGTCGTTGACTTGTAATTAATAGATTATGATTAAAGTTTAAAGGAAACATAGAAATTTTCACCAGAGTTCTTACAACTAAAAAAAAGATAGATTAGAATCACAAAAAAAATGTTAAGTGGACATCAGCGACGAAGTTTAGAAGATTTGAACAAATCTGCAAATAACTTAATAAATAAACTTGAACAAACTAAACGAGTCAAGAATGTTCAACGGTCAAGTCACGTAAAATTAACTATAATAATAGTCACGTAAAATTAACTATATAATAAATCGCAGTAAGGAATCTTAGACTTGGCTCCACTTATTATAGAGATTTCATTATTTTTTAGAGATAAACAAGCAGCTCTATCGAGACTTGGCTAGTTTTTTACAGAATGTTTTTGGTGGGATTTCACTTCTTTTTTACAGGACGTAGACTGATTGAATGGTCACATTTTCTTATTATTATATTATCTTGTGAAATCAAATAAAAATAAACTCCACGACTTCTCAAATCTTAAAATACACGAAAAAAACTTGCGCTTTGTAGACATTTTATATAACAATCGGGATAAACCAACGAAATAGATGTTTAATCTAGTATTTTCTAAGATTTTCACGATTGCACATTATAATTGAAACAAATATTTATTTTCGGATATTTTAATCGCGTGTCATTACATTATTTTTCTTTTCAGTTATCATGGTCTTCCCGTGACCATGATAACTGAAAAGTTTTCGAAACGTCGGGCTTTAAAAATAATGTAATGACACGCGATTAAAATATCCGAAAATAAATATTTGTTTCAATTAGATGTTTAATCACTTACGTGATATGTTTACCCATAGATATAGAATTCAAGTATAGCATACTAAATCTATGTGTTTACCCGACGTTTCGGCACACCTACTGGTGCCATGGTCAGACCAGTATGTAAGTGACGTAAGTGATTAAAAAACTGTCTCGTTTGGTTAAACCCGATTGTTATATTAAATTTACGGATTGCAAAAATAAATGAAATGACTTTCTATAAATCGACATAAGTGTTTTTAAAACTAAAGAACAAGAACTAAATAATTAATCAAAAATAGTAACTACAAAAAGCCGCAAATATATTTACTTTAAAATAAAAAAGTGTTTTTATTAGATAATTTAATAACTAAGTTGTCCACTATCTAGTCCGTTAATATATTGACGATCGACGACGATGATCGATTTTATAGCATTAATTTGGTTCGCCAATACACCAATCACATCTCAGTCAATCAAATAAAAAAGTCTTAATTAGTATTCACTCATAGTATCATATCCAAGGGAATAGATGGTTGATTAAAATGCTTTTATGTTCGTATACTATTTTTGTTCATCTTATATTCTTATTGCAACCGTGATAGCCCAGTGGGTAGAACACTCGGTTATCGTGCAAACGACTAGTGTTCAAATCCTGGGTCGAGGCTACACCAATTTGTCTTTTCTAAAGACATATGTGTGGTTAATTTATCATGGTTGTTAACGGTGAGGGAAAACATCGTGAGGAAACCCACATGGCTGAGTTGTACTTAGTCATGTGACAGTGTATTCGTACAAAAACGGCGATAGGCTTGCCCCCTATCACGTGAGTACACTGTCCATGCAAAACGTGGGTACTCTGAACACCAAGAGACAAAGTCACGTGTTGTCAGAAGTATTAGTACCTCTGCCAACCCCTTCGGGGATATTCGGCGTGAACGTTTATGTTATGTTATGTTTATATTCTTAACTATAAACACAAACACGTTAAATATAAAGAAGAAAAGTTCACTAAACAAATATTTCATCAATCGCCGGTGATTGTTGTAAAAATAATCAAACACGGATCATTTGGTTGAAGACTTAATCCAGTTTATTAGATGCGGATGTTTGCCGCGGCGGTAACGATGTCTTTGATCATTATTATTATATTAAACAACTATTTAGTATTTTTATTTCAATCGCAACACCGATTTGGCCACTGAGCTATTAAAAACTCATTTTATGTGACTACTAGTGCCGTATGAAGATGTAGCTGTAAGATAATATTAAGTTAGCTGTAATATTTTAAGGTTCAAGTTGCAAAGTCTTGAGGATCGTAGACGAGTAGCTGATCTCTCAACTCTATTTAAAATAGCTAACGGATTCCTGGATAGCGCGCTGTTGGATCAATTAGAATTCAGGGTTCCCTCTCGATCAGTGCGAATTCAGCAATTGTTTACCTTATCAGGGAAATTGAGAAGTCGATAGATTATTTGTCTTCTCAATTTGATGACATGCATCAAAGACTTGCAACAGCTGAAAAAACTAATAATGAATACCGTGATCGTATCGCCAACTTGGAAAGAGATGCAGAGGAATTTAAACGCAAGGCGTGTTCAAACGTTCTGGAGATCCGTAATTTCAAAGTGGATAGAAGTAAAACTCAGGATGATCTCCTTAAAATGGTGGACAGCATTTTTAGAGTCCTCAATCTAGAAGTTACCCCGCTTGGTATTCAAGATATACGCCGTATTCCATCAAAAACCGAGAGTAATGGCATTCTTCTTTATCTTTCTACTACCATCTTGAAAAATAAAATTCTCAAAGGGTATAAAACCTACAATGCTGCAAACAAACAAAAATTAAATACGCTGAACACTGGTATATCGGACGTTTCTCAATTAATTTATATCTCTGAACACCTCACACCGAAGGCCCGAGCCCTATACTACAAAGGCAGACAACTAGTGAAGGAAGGAGTCTACAAATATTGCTGGACGGCTGATTCAAAAGTGCTGCTACGTAAAGAAGAAGGCGGAAAAATTGTTACTCTGTCCGATGAATCACAGCTTAAAATGTGACTATTTTTGTATATCAGGTCCGTAACTTACTTATATTTAATATCAAACTTAATTTTGGTTTTAGGTATGATTTTTATAGTACTTAATTTTTTAAAGATAATCTCGCTTGTAAATCTCTTACGCTCAGTCTCGATAATAAAAATGTTTTTCCTACACTACACACAATCAAAACACACACACACACAAAGCAAACACATATATGCTACCCAACACTTCACTGCCATTTAAAAATTGAGGTCATTTCTATTCTTTCTTTTGTTTTCATGTACTCCAATAGAGCCCCACCTAAATATATTAACATTCGATAATCACAAAGATTATAGCGCGTCTCTCGACGATATAACAGTTTCCCGTTCTTCAGTCTGTGATCCTAAAGATTGCCCAACTATTATCTCTAAAATCAACAAGCCACTAAAAATATTATCGCAAAACATACGAAGTCTTGCTGCCAATTTTGCTAATCTGGAAATTCTCTTACATGACATTAATACCAGCATGGACATTATTGTACTATCCGAATGCTGGTTACAGTGCAATCCCCAAATTCCGTTTCTTGAAGGTTACACGCCTCATAACTCCACAAATCCGTGCAACCAAAACGACGGTGTTGTGGTATACATTGCGAACAATTTGGCAAATGTAGTGGTCGAAGAACCTAACTTTGATGAGGCTAGCTGCTTATTGATTAAAATTGGTGCTGAAACTGCTATTTTAGCATTTTATAGACCTTGGTGCTTTACAGACACAAATAAATTCTTAGATTCTTTACATAATAATCTAGCAAATCTTTCCAACTATCAAACCATCATAATAACAGGCGACATCAATATCAATATAGCACAAGATATGCTCAACCCAAATAGTGATGAGTACACTAGTTTGCTGGCCTCACACGGTCTGCTGCCGGCACACTATCTCCCCACGCATAACAAAGCATGTCTAGATCATGTGATACTTAAGACCAAATACCCCGCGGAAACTCTTGTCCTGCAATCAGCTATTACCGATCACGATGCAGTTCTCCTGGCTCTCTCTTCAACAAAACGTGAATATTCCTCCAGAACGAGGAAAATTATAGACTATGACAAACTAAACTCGATGATGCATCAAATTGACCTAAATCCTGTTTTCCTGTGTACTGACCCAAATGTTGCTCTTTCATACCTTGTAGATAACGTCCAGACTGCAGTTGATAAGGCCACAAAAGTTGTCTCTGTTCCTCATCGCCTAAGGGTGATCAAGCCTTGGGTCACTACTGGGTTACTGAGATGCGTGAGAAATAGAGACAATATGCATAAAAAAATGAAACAAAACCAGAACGACAGTACACTTGCTACAACTTTTAAGAGGTATCGTGGTTTTTGCAACTCCATTCTGAAGAAGGCAAAGGAGGATTATGAAAGAAAGGAGTTGACAGACGCAAAAACTAATACCAAACGTCTATGGCGTGTTATTGGGGAAGTAGCAGGTATAAATAAAACAAAAACATCGGCTATAGAACTGCTAAATTGTGAAAATAGCCCCTCCCAGTCCGTCGATAAAGTCAATGACTTCTTTGTCAGTATAGCCAGCAAAATTGCCGATAACTTGGTCCCTCCATCAATTAATACAAAGACCCAAAAAGATCCACAGCTTGCACAAATACACCCACGGGATTCCTTTGTCCTACTTGATACCGATTATACCGAGGTTGGAAAGGTCATCGATTCTTTAAAGGTGGATTGTGCTGTGGGGTGGGACGGTATATCTCCCCTAATAATTAAGCGTTTTAAAACTATAATGATCCCTTCTCTCACGCACATATTTAATCTCTGCTTCCACCTTGGCGTCTTTCCCGATTATTTAAAAAAAGCTGTAGTATACCCAATTCACAAGTCAGGGGATAAATCAAATGTTAATAATTATCGCCCTATTTCCATTCTGCCCTCCCTATCTAAAATCATAGAGAGCCTAATAAATTCCCGTCTAACTACATATCTAGAGGATAAGAAACTCCTTTCCAAGAACCAATATGGTTTCCGTCGTGGGAGATCTACTTCAGATGCAGTACACAAACTAACTGACCAAATTGTTGTTAGCTTAGATAAAGGAAAAAGAGCTTTGTCAATTTTCCTCGATCTTGCCAAAGCGTTTGACTGTACGTCGATTCCAATTCTCTTGCGTAAGATGGAGACGTTGGGAATTCGTGGTACCCAACTGAGGCTATTTGAAAGCTATTTGTCCAATAGGTCTCAATATGTTACTATTGGTGGAATCACTAGCTCTCCTCTACCTGTTATATACGGAGTCCCCCAAGGAAGTATACTGGGGCCATTGCTCTTCTTAATCTATATAAATGATTTGTGCAATATTGAAGTGAGCAATGGTCAACTAGTGTCTTTCGCGGACGATACCGTCATAACTTTTACTGGTGCCTCTTGGGACGTAGTTTACAATGCTGCTCAAATTGGATTCAATAAGGTCTTAAATTGGCTATCTAAAAATAGACTCTCACTGAATACGTCAAAGACCAAGTACATGACCTTCTCAATCACAGACAAAACCCAACCACCTCCGGACACCTACGAGATCCGTACTGATTGTTTTCATAGTTATTTGTCCAACAATTGCTCATGTCCCTGTATTGAGAGGGTCAAAGTGATTCGCTACCTTGGCATTAGAATAGACTACAAACTCAGCTTCGCACACCATGTATCCCATCTTGCTTCTAGGGTAAAGAAACTTATGTATGTCTTTGGCAAGCTCCGCAAAGTGACTGATCAAGACCTTCTTAAGGCTATTTACTTGGCGCTATGTCAGTCTATTCTGACATACTGCATCTCCTCATGGGGAGGTGCCGCCAAATCTTATCTTATTACCTTAGAACGCGCCCAAAGAGCTGTCCTAAAAATAATCAATTTTAGACCTAGAATGTTCCCTACTTACGAACTGTACCAAAATTGTGGATTACTGACGGTTCGTCAACTCTTCATACTCCAGATATTAATTAAACAGCACTCCTTAACATCTCCTCAGCCACCTCTCACCCCTCGGTGCTCTCGATACCCCCTTCTTGCACCCCCAATTCGACTTAAAACTCACTTCTCCAATCGTTTCTTTTGTTTCTTGGGTCCATTCCTCTACAACAAACTTAATCGAGAATTTTCGTGTGCCGAACTATCCTCGTTTAATTATAAAAGAAAAGTGTCAGACTGGCTCAAAACGAAGAGCTACGATGAATCAGAGTTGCTTCTAACCTACATTAGATGAATCGCGCACAAAAGCTCAATCACCCATATAACCTCTCCCCACACACGCACACACACACGCACGCGGCTCACATACAAACACACACACACACACACACACACACACACACATACACACACTCACATACTATTGTACTAGAGGACAACACGATTTGTATTAGTTAAAATAAAATTTTGTAATATTGATGTCCATGCCACAGGTTCGACCTATTATGGCATCAATGTCCACCTATGTGTATACTACCTTCCTTCAAATGTAAACCCAATTATTTTGTAGTGCTCTAGCTATGACTGTATTAGGTTTTAATTGTAAATAAATATTATTATTATTATTATTTCGGAAAACATTTTTGTTTCTCGCCTCTCCCATGGCCGAAAATGAAAATATAAATTTTAAATGGGAGAGGCGGTACTCCCCGACAAGAGCACAGTCGGTCGGGGTCAGGGAGTCAGGTTCAAGAACCGACGGACGATCCGAGCCGTATCGAGCAGCACCGCTTTCTGCATTTGTGCTGGAACCGACACGCCACAGAAATCCAACCGCCTCAAGTTGGTCGCGAGACTAGTTGGAATTAACCCGTTCGCGGACAAAACAATTGGGATTATTTCTGTCGAAGTCACACCCCACATGTCGGTGATCTCGTGAGCCAGATCGAGATATTTCCGACGCTTCTCGGTTTCGGCTTTCACGAGACCCTCGTCATGAGGGATAGTGACATCCACTAGAAACACCCTCGACTGCGACCGATCCCATACCACGATATCAGGCTTATTCGCTAGAATAGTCCTGTCCGTGATAACAGATCGGTCCCAATAGATTTTGGCACGGTCGTTTTCTAGGATTGGCTCCGGCAGATACTTGTAATACGGCAGCCTCTGTTGCAAGAGTCCGTATTTTAGAGCGAGCTCCTGATGCAGGATTTTGGCTGCTTGGTTGTGCCTGTGCAAGTACTCAGTGTTAGCAAGAGCCGAACAACCGGAAATAACATGCCTAAGTGACTCTCCGGGACGGCCACATGCTCGACAGATGTCTGTGGTACCGTCCTTTAGGATGTATTTCCGATAGTTCCGCGTCTTGATAACCTGGTCCTGTATTGCACAGACAAAACCTTCGGTTTCCCCAAAGAGGTCCCCGAAACGCAGCCAATGCAGGGAGGCTTTACGGTCCACGAAAGGTTCGTGAAGTACCTTGTAAAACCTCCCGTGCAGCTCCTTCTCTTTCCATACGGACTCCCGATCAGAGGTGCTAAGTACCTCCGGGTTTCGCCAATCCTGTGAGGCCAACGATAAGGGAGTCAGTCCTTTATCACTAGCGACCACCTCTCCCCGAATACTATCATCCGTCATCGTCAAAAAATAGTTTCTGAGGTTGCATACCTCGCGGTTGTGCATGGTTTTGGCACTCAAGAGGCCTCGACCACCACACTTCCGCGGGATATACAATCTCATAACCGACGATCTCGGATGATGCATTCGATGAGAGGTCATCGTCGTGCGGACTCGTCTGTCCAGAGCGTCTAGTTCGGACTGAGTCCATCTGAGCACGCCAAACGTGTACATCAGTACAGGCATGACCCAGGAGTTAATGGCTCGGATCTTATTAACGCCTGACAAGTAGCTATTAAGCACACTTTTCAGGCGTTCATAAAACTCCTCGCAAACACCCTGTTTCACGTCTGCCACCTTCACACCGATGGTTTGTGACATGCCCAGATACCGGTATGTTTCAGCCTCGGAGAGTGCCCTCAAATGATTGGTGCCGACATCGACACCATCAGAGTGCACGACATGCCCCTTCTCAACATGAACGACCGCACACTTATCGACCCCGAGCTCCATCTTGACGGAACCACTGAAATCATTAGTGATCGTCAGTAGCTCCGCCAATCTGTCAGCCGTGGGGGCGTAAAGCTTCAGGTCATCCATGTAGAGGAGATGAGGCAAGCGTGGTCCGCCTCTCCGAAACTGAAAGCCTGTCCCCGAATTCTCCAAGAGTGTACTTAGAGGATTCAGGGCCAAGCAAAACCAAACTGGACTCAGGCAATCGCCCTGGAAAATTCCTCGCCTTATATCAATTTGGTCATCCGCGTCCGTCATCCGCTGACCGTCTAAACTCAGGATCGTTCTCCAGCACCCCATACACTGCCCGAGGAAGTGTCGAACTGCACTATCAATTTTGTACAGCTCGAGGACCCTCATGAGCCATGTATGAGGTACCGAATCGAACGCCTTCCTGTAGTCTATCCAGCCAGCGGAGAAGTTCCGACGGTTGCGTTTGACCAGTTGGCCTACGACCGCATCGATGAGGAGCAGCTCCTTGCTACCGCGACTACCGCCCCTACATCCGTTCTGAGCTCCAGAGATCACATTGTTATCAACAATGTGTTGAGTAATCTTGGAGCTCAGAACGGATGTCAAGGTCTTGTAAATTGTACAAAGACAAGTAATGGGGCGGTATTGTGATGGATCCGCGGTAGCATCGCTCTTTGGAGCTAAATGAGTGACCCCAGTAGTTAAGAAGTTCGGGAGCGTCCCACTCTCGAGGGCGATTTGGAACTGACGGGCGAGAGTAGCGTGACAGCGCGTGAACCCCTTCAACCAGTAATGGTGCAATCCGTCCGGCCCCGGACTTTTCCAGTTCGGAGCCTTACGGATCGCAGCCACCACATCCTCCTCGGATATGCTGACGGGGTTCATGGGCGCTATGGGCTCGCACGCTCCCTCGACCGCCTCGAACCATCGGCCCTCTTCGTGATCAACAGGCAGCGACCAAAGCCCACGCCAAAAGGCAACTACATCTGCTTTTTCCGGTCGCTGACCTGTCGAAACCACATCGGGACGCTCCAAAGTTCTGTAGAACTTCTTCTGGTCACTCATGAAGATTGTTATTATTATTATTATCAATCCCAAAAAATAATATTGCTCTTAATCACCCACTACGCAGAATATGCCAATCTTATAATAATATATGTTACGATGTTGACATCTTTGGATGCTCACTGAGTTCTTTTAAACGTTATGTTAACAATCAACAAAATAATATTTAATTATAGGAATTATCTTTTTATCTCTCCTCTTTTGTAGATAGTCTAATCTTAAGTTAATGTATATAAGCTTAGTTAGTTTAAGTTAATTTTAATAAAAAAATAAATAAAAAAATGTATAACTATATTCGATCTGTAATGTTCTCTCTTTTTTGTGGTGCATATATTACAATTGAATGTTGTGTGCAGTTGTAACTGGAACTTAGACTAGGAATGTTCATGTTGTAATTAGATTTAATATATGTTTTTAGTTTAAGTTCTGTAATTGTACCTAAATAAATAAATAACACCAGCTATTATAATTCTTGTTAGCGATACTATTATTATTTTTATAAATAAAAGAATCTGAATTTATTACACCATATACTCACGGCTGAAAATCTAGCCCAGAGCTAGGGAATTAGAAATTCCTCCGTCACTTTCGGAAGTTGCGTGAGGAAAAGATGGTGAAATAAAGGTTGTTGGTGATGGGTCTCCAACCGCATCGCCCAAAAATCCCTTAAAAGCCCCAGTACCGTTAGTCGCCTCTTACGTAGACCCACCGGAAGAAATGGGGTAGTGCTATTCTCAACCGAAACTACACAGCAAAAAGTAATATCAGTGACAAATAATATTATTCTATCCTCGTCTATAACGATAATAAAACTTGCAACATAATCAAAAGAAAATGCACAGATCTGTATTTGAATAGATAACGCAAGTGTCATTTCTTGTATAGAAACCAAGCGTGCCATTATTTTTCCACCTACTGTGACGTCACATGAGCAATTTAGTGATGGGAACTCCCCGTCAGCGCGTAAACGATTCAATCGATTATGTTCGAGTGCATCGACAGACGAATGATAAATCTAGAATTACACCTGTTTTTTAATAACGCTATTTTCTCATGGTCTCATTTTTATTCTGAGCAACTCTTCCTACATTATTTTCTTCCACCACTACATCTTCTCGGAGAACAACGATCTAAATCAGTGAGTTAATGAGTCAGTTAGTCAGTGAGTAGTTCAGTAGCCTTTATTATTATAATAACTTGTTCTTATTGATAACCTACCTAATTAACTAGTTTTAATAATTTGTTCTCGGAAAGTTACAAAATGATTTTAAAAAAACCCCGAGAAGAAATTTTATCTACAAAAAGGAAAGCCAGTATAAGGCGCTATGACAAAATATAATACAACCCAGAACTATTTCGGATTTGAAAAAAAAAAACAAACCAAATAAAATAGCTTGTAGAGAAGGAAAAATAATCAAGTATTTTTTTTCGTTGTCTGTTTTTCTCCAGGCTTTATCTCATAAACAGTGATAACTAGAAAGCTGAAATTTTCACAAATGACGTATTTCTGTTGCAGCTATAACAACAAATACAAGTAAAAAAAGGATTTTAAGGGGGGCCCCCTATAATAAACGTGTTTTTTTCCGTATTTGTTTGCTCAATATTAAAACGTTAATAAGTATATACTTAAAATTTTCACAGTATATTTTCTTGTATATCACCTTTCAAAATAAATAATTAAATAACAGTAAAGTAAATATCAAAGGGGCTCCCATACAAAAACGTTATTTTCTATTATAGATGATTGTACGGAACTCTTCGTTTGTTCAATATTGGAAATAAAAAAAAAAACAAAGTAGTGTAACAAGCTCTTCAACATTTGCTGAATATGTAGAATTATCAGAAGCAGTAACAGTATTAAATTTTCTCATTTGTGTAATGAATGATGTCTTTCATAAGGTTTGTAAACCAGTTAAAATCTATGAAGATAATTCAGCAGCTGTAGCTATTTCTAAGTATGGAAACTTTACAAAGAATTCTAAGCACATTGAAGTTCACTATCATTTTTGTAAATTAAAATGTTTAGCAGGGAAGTATACAAAATAGAGTTAGAAAATAAAATTGCAGATATATTTACAAAACCTGTGGGAAATTTAAATCTTTTTGTTCAAGAAAACCTCATGTGGGGATTATTACTAATAAATAAAGGAAAGAAAAATTTCGACACAGGCGGGATGTATACCCGAGATCGCGGATCCCGCCTGTGTCGAAATTTTTCTTTCCTTTATTTATTCTTTATTTACCTGTGGGAAATGTTAAATTCACTAACTTAAAAATCCTAAATTTAAAGGAGTATAGTTCCCTAATTGATTATAATTACTGTAGTACTTAAGAAGCTTTGAACTTATGTAAGGAGGCGTGTTCGTATATATATGTGTCGCAGGAAAATCGTCAAACTCGTTAACTTATAAGTTTCCTAGGAAACATGTAAGTTGACGGTAATCCGTCAAACAGCATGCGAATTTACATCTTACCTGATAGGTTTTAGGAAACTTGTAAAATGACGAACTCATCTCAGGAAAAGTGTAAGTGGGTATCATTTTTGACAAGTTTCCTAGTTTTGAATTTATAATTTAGGAAATTTGTAAGCCTCCTAATGACTGCTAGTGAAATTGTTAATAGAACCAGTTACTTGTGATGACTGGTTAAGAAGTGAGTTGAGTAAAGAAAACAGCATGAATTCAAAGTAATGACAATGTTTTGATATTTTCAAATATAAATGAGGAACTGGACTAAGAAGGCTTTCCTGGCCGTTAGTCATACGTAATAAAAAACGAAAACTACGAATAATTTATTACGATGACGGATTTTTACACTAGTTTCCATTCGTTAATCAACCAACCTTCTGACGTGCTTTTCATACACTCACATCACAGTAGCGAATTACTACTAAAATCAGAAGGTGGCGCTGGATATGCAGCCACTTCACCTAACAACCACTTAATGATTGTTTGGTTTCCTCTTAGGACAACCATGGGATAAAATATTATGAATGCAGTAAATTTGTAAGAGTTTAAAATCTTACAAGCATCGGTTAAGAATAGCACTAACATATTTCTGGCGGTAACCTATAACAATGGATGTCATTGGAGGCGATGCGGTTGGAGACCTATCGCCAATAATGTTTAAATTACAATTTCCTTTTCCCCTTTAACTTCCAAAAGTAGCTAAGAAATTTCTTATTCCGACAGTCAGGCTACCCACCCTTTCTAGGTATTTATTGCCGCAAGTATAGGTATGTATGTATCGGTATAAAAACGCTCTTTGAAAAAAAGGTCTAGAAGGTATTCATACTATATAACAATAAAGTATCACGGTGTATACTCAAACAATTTATATTTAATAAATACTCTTAAAACTTTTAATTTTATGTCAGTAACAGCAAATAATAGCAAATTAATAGATTAGCATTAGTAAAGCAAGGAAAATATTAGTTTCGATTGTCGAGTTGACAAGACGCGCGAATGCGTCACGTCACGTGACCGCCGCCAGCCAATCCGCATTCACTAACTCTCCGCGCCGTCAGTGCTGCATTGACAACATTCCTAGCGGGATTCAGGAAACTTGTAAAGTTCCTAAAATACAGGATTTTAAACTCGGAAACTTGTCAAAAATGATCTCCACTTACAAATTTCCTGAGGTGAGTTCGTTATTTTACAAGTTTCCTAAAACCTATCAGGTAAGATGTAAATTCCTTTGCTGTTTGACGGATTTCCGTCAACTTACAAGTTTCCTAGGAAACTTATAAGTTAACGAGTTTGACGATTTTCCTGCGACATATGTACATTTATATTGGCAACACTGAGTGAAGGAAGGAAGTAAATAAAGACTGACAAATACCACACGTTAAGAAATGTAGCTTAGAGAAAAAATTGTAACTAAAATTAAACTGTTCTTTTATTAAATAAAAACAAAGTTAAAACAAGAGTATTCCAATTAATTATTTAACAGAAACATTGTAGTAATAAAAATATTTTAGATACATGGAACATCCATCGCGAATATTATCATTTCTCTATTCCCAAAATCGATTAGAATTAGAATCGAATACAACTATCTGTGTAGGTACAACACATTTTGCTTAAAATGACAGAAATATGACAATAGCTACCGTACCATGTAGCTGATTGATAGGTGAAAATATCGTTCATTTTGATGTTCATTGCGTGTTTTAATAGACAAGCCATACTAGATAGCTTTGTAACTAAAAGCGGCAATGTATTATAAATTAAGCGATACACACTCGCTTAAAAGTTTTTCAGTGTAAAACCACAACGAACACGAAATAATTGATTTTGCAATAAAAACCACATAATCTAATAATAAAGTGACCTACCGATGAAAGGAAATCTTTTTATTAATTAGTCCCGCTTTATTTAGATAGTTTTTGCAACTCAATACGGCACAATTAGGCATTTTTTATATTTAGCTTGACATCTGTCACCGAGAACGTTCGAGCACGGACTCAATCAAATGGCGATAAACTAAGATAATTTTACTCAGTTTTTACACGCGAAGTACATGCACTTGCGGTATCTATTCAAATACATGTCTGTGAGAAAATGTCTCAATAATAATTATTATTTTCGTAAAAACAAAGCGACTGAGATGTAATATGATCTGCAGCGAGTTGATTTCGTGATCCGACAGAGTTCCGCGACAACTATTTGCCACGTTGATTGATGGAACTATCTGTGTGCACAACACTAATCTGTTCTATAGCAATGCGAGATACTTTATGCCGTTTAATAACGACAAAAGTATTTATAATTTGTATAAATACATACATTAATTATTCTTCATTGGAGTAGGCAGAGACGATAGATCACCACCTGTACGATCCTGTAAATGTAATAAGGCTTACTAAATAAATAAACTTCTTTTTATACAATGGTTTACGTCGCATTTCTGCGAGTAAAATTAATTAATAAATAACACATTATTTGACATATAGGTACCCACATACTAAAGTATGTGCCTGCCTGACCGATGCATTCACTGCTGGACATAGTCCTCTCTCAAAGATCTCCACAACGACCCCGGTCCATACAATGCACTGCACATGAGACAAGAACAACAAAAAAGTTACATTCCTGTCCTGTTCACACGGTGGATTAATGGTCTTTAAGAAATGGTATATTTTAAACTATAAACTACGAACTTTCTTCCTTTATTGTTAAAAGCCTCTGTATTGTAATTAAACTAAACTAATTAGTTTGCTTCTAATACTAGCAAACAAAGTGTGCAATCAGAAATTAAAACAGATTAAAGTCTAAATGTTCGTATGTTATTAAATACCATAGCTCAGCCAAGAAAAAAAGAATTAGCGCATTAAATCTAATACACGATAAGGTAGTAGTCAGTAATGAGTTGATAGTCTGGGAGCTGATAACGCGTGTTGCTGTTATGAAAGATGTATGAGTCCGCCATTACCGCTGATAACGAAGTTGGCGCGCGTTATCACCCGCCCGCCCCGCGCCGCCCGCCCCCGCCCAGCTGATCTCTCACTGCGTCTGCAAATCTCCGACTTGGCAAGAGCTAGTATGATTAGGAAGTGGGTTATAATGCAGCTTTTTGTTGTAAAACTGATTGGGGAATCTACTTTTCTTTGTTGCATAGCAGTTCGCTAGTATAAGTAAAAAAGTTTATGAAGTTTTGTGTTGTGAAGTATCAGCTTAGAATAGCACTAGCCTCTTCGCTTTAGTGTCGTCTGAGGCAACATAAGTTTCTGGACCTTTATAATAAATCGATGTACGGGACCTTTGAGGAGATATTATCTATTTATCATATTTCCTACTTAAAACTTCTAACGGAAAAAAAGGTTTTTGTTTTGTTAACAGTTGTTTTAATATTACGACGGCTGTGTTAGACGCACAATAACCATATCAACAAATAGTAAAGTTTCACAATATTTAAACACAAAAGTCGAAGTTCAACAAGCAATTCTTATATTTCAAACAACTTCAAAAATAATGTTTGTACTCGTAGAACTAAAGCTAAATCATGAAAACGTTTGAAAGAGGTGAAATATGTGAGTGCGGACAGGTGTCAGTCACTGAGTGCCAACCCGACGTGCGCCGTCACTCGGCGGCTCGTCCGTGCGGCCGGAACTTGTATTGTAATTGGTTTTGCAGCCACTTAACTTTTCAATGCGACTGATTGCCTGATTGCCTTTACAGCTGCATTTTAGCTTTGAGTTTGATTCAAACGGGTGCTGCGTTATTATAACTAGTTCTAGTTCTCTTGTATTTTGTACTTGTGTTCCAAAATTATATTGGCCAAATAAATAGAGGGAATTGCTTTGATAAAGAGGTTAATTACATACGGCTAATATCTGTGGTCATTTGGTATTGGTAGACCAAGTTGATATCAGTTTAGGAAATATTGTTAGCTCCGTCTAATCCTGTAATGTTGACTTAAGTACACCTGAAAAACCTATGTTTTACCAATTCTTCCATAAATAAATGGTGTTGCTACTATATTTGTATATGTTGCTGTGTACTGACTAACAATACAAAACAAAACGATGACAAAAAATCAATAAGTAGGTAGCTCGATACAACATTTTGGACTTACCAAGTGAGAGTATTTTGGAAGTAGGACGCCGTGAGACTTTGCAGTATTACGAGAATTATCCAATTTGCGGTATGATCGGATCTATGGCAATATCAAGGTTAGTGTACGGGCCACACTTCAGTGATAAAATGAGGAACTAAGTATTTATTAAGTATTTTTCTATGAGGGGTTGGCAGAGCTTACTAAGCATATACGTTAGAAGTTTAATGTCGATATCAAGATTGGAACCGGAGTCAGTAGTAGAACAAAGCCCACTTGGTCTCAACCTTCTTGGTTGTATCGTAGAAATATTTGAGGGCGGATTATTTCGAATCGGGAACATACCTAGAATTATATTGTAATGATGAATATTTTGAGGAGTTCGTTTGATGATATATTTAAAGTCAATGAATATTAAGGAAACTTATAATTAAAGCTTTATTTCACCGAATAATAAAGACATGTTTGCCTTTTCTACAAATTTTCAGTTAAAACCTTATAGATAAGAAAGTCAGATCACGGATTTATGATGACCTAAACATAACAAGAACATATTTTTAATATAAGCTTATTTTATTATTTTTTTGATAAATAGAAGCTTACGACAACGGGTTTTCACTGAAAGTAACAAGGTTTAAGTTGAAAGTTCAATTTTAAAACTTTTAAGTTGTAGTCTTACTTTAGTTTTTGTACATATTTTTTTATTATATATCAACCGTGATAGTGCAGTGGGGAGAATACAGCCTTATGCAAAAAAGATAATACACCGATGTGTCTTTATTTATTCTCTTTTTCGTGTCGTTCTTTTTCTTGTATTTTCAACATACTTGTGCTCAAGTTTTTAGTTCCCATTGCGTAGGTAAGACAACTAATGTTTTAATATAATCTAAAAGTGGCGATTGCGGCTTCTGGCTATATATAAAGACCGTCCATTTTTCAAGCGCATTATCTATTCTATCTAAATGTGTGTAAAACCACTTAAAAACCTCATACACTTATTCGTCTCTTACACACCCGGGGGTAGAAAGGGGTAGTGGCATTCTAAGCCGGCACTACAAGAATGACATGTAAAAAAATTATCATTAATGTTAACGAAGCTAAAGAGGTTTTCCAGGATTGTACAAAGTAGTAATCGATAGGCTCTACCTTCCTCAATGGGAAATAATGGCGTGAGTATATGCATGTATTTATACTATGTCTCTAAATGATATACAAGATATACTACGCTATTACAGATCATAAATAAATTGGTAATAAGATAATTTCAGTTACCGATTCCAAATAAGCGAAACTTGGCTCCGACCTGCGGGGCAAGCACGAGCTTTTTATAAGATCGATAAAGGGCGTGATACGGAGATTTTATCACTTGTCCTTGTATACCATATCTCAAAACATTGACTGCGAGCACGAGGCGCAATGTTATCGAATGCCTCGACGTAAGTGACGTCATAGACCGAATGTTTTCATCGATTTATTGAATAATATCGATATTTGCGAGCACGAGGCACTTTGTAATGCACCAAAGTTTTCGATTTCTGACATTTGGATGACGAAAACTTATAAAGTTTTATCGTGGTGCTTTAGGGGTGACGATAGATGATTTTTGATAGTACTTTCTTTGATTTTGCTCAAAAGGTGCACTAGTTTTACTTATATATAGTGAAATATATTTAATAACATGTAGTGTAATATATTTAATAACATGTAGTGTAGTGAAAAAATGTTGTGAATAAAATACTAAATATAACACTAAGTTGTGCCGTCGAACTTGAGAAAAATGTGTTTCCTCTTCAATAATTGTGTGGATGGTGATAATTTACAACTATACATGAATGAACATATGACATAGCGACCTTGCGTTACGTACGACCCAATTGCAATTTAATCCTTTAGGTCTGCCACTGCAAGTATAATGATTAAGAAGAAGACCAAATAGAATCCAATAACAATAATTCTAATGATGATATCCGTTTGGATAGCTTTTAAGAAAAACTGTGGCATAACACGAGAACTATGGTTAAAGTGAAATAAGAGGTAAGTGTATTTACAAAGTATAAAACAAAATAAAGTGGCTAGTGATAGTCTCTGGCTTCTCCAATGGAAAAAAAATGGCGATAGTATATTTTTGTATTGTATAATTACTCAATTCAATAAATGTAAAATGATTAATTATTATCTTTATAGTCCCAGCCACCCTTTGTTATCATGAAACAGTGTTAACAAAATGTAAAGCCCAATTACAAAATACTCTAAGCTAAGAAATTTTCTTCTTAACTAACTAATTGAACATAATAATATTATAACAAATGCAAGGATCTTACCATTTATCTTTAATTATGGATATACCGCAATATCACAGTTCATCTACATGATAACCCCATAGTCACATTTAGGAAAAACTGAATCTCATCTTTCTTCATTTATTTATAAGTTCTACAATACAATACTGTTATGGTTATGAATCCTAGTTGGACATAGCCAGAGCTTCAGAATTAACAATTTCTCAAACACTTTTGGAAATTAAATGGAATAAAATATAAAAGAAAACTATCATTCCCAATGGGCCTCCAGCCACATAGCCCATTTATGGTAAGTTTTAAGTTAACTCATTGTTTGAAGTACATGAACGAATCAATTAAATACATTATATATAATAGATTAAATTGTATCTGTATTATAAATGTTTTTTTGAACTCTGCAAATACAAAAAATATTAGCCACATGGTAAAACTTGATTTTTGTACTTATGGTGGTTTATTGTGGCAAACAGTTACCAACAACACACAAGTTGACTACATCGCCCATCTCTAGCCAACCACCACTTAAAAAGCCCCACACCCTTACTCACTTTGTGCCTCATTCTACTAAATATATCTTATGGGTATAATGCACTGTAATAACTACAAACTATTCATTGTGCCTCATTTGCTTATTGCTAACAATTTTATTTTACCTTCCTAAAATACACAGTTAGTATTTAGTTTCCAAAGTACATAGCTTAGCAGCAATTCTGAATTTTTACTTTATAGTCTATCAACATTTTTCAATAAAAATATGTTATGTTGTATTTCAGTTTATCACCTATCAAGATTTAGTTACGGGATTTAAGATGGGAATAAATTGTATATCAATTGAAGACAAAACATAAATTGCCTAATATTTTAGATGTAATACATGATGCCTCCCAATGGACTAAAATCATATTTGTACTATGTTCAATTGGTAAGTATACATAATTTGAAAAGTAAATACTTTAATTGTAAGTCACCCATTTTCAACTAAGTATATCCAATATCAGTATTGTGACAATATGATGCAATAGAATGGATAATTGAATCACATTTGTCAATCCCTAATCTAATCTCTGGGTAGCCAGAACTTTAGAATATGAAATTCATCAGCCGCTTCGTAAATTAAGTAAGTGAAAAATTTTAAGATAAGAAAAACAACAACAACCATCAATAACTTATCAAATTTTCTCCACTCTAATTTCAGAAGTAGCAGAAGATTCAAGATGTGACGCTCTGGTTTCCCTTATTTGGATTTATAGTCATTCATACATCAATCAAGAATCAGTTTTTGGGATTAAAGAAGGGAATAATTTATTACTTTTATTGTAAATCACCTCATTTTTTAATATAATAAAAATTATGAAATAAAGTATTCATTTTCTTTAAAATAAAAAGATTAATCTATGTTTTTTGAATGATAAATGGTAACTTTTA
The DNA here is from genome assembly GCA_963576735.1 of Bedellia somnulentella. Classification (NCBI taxonomy): domain Eukaryota; kingdom Metazoa; phylum Arthropoda; class Insecta; order Lepidoptera; family Bedelliidae; genus Bedellia; species Bedellia somnulentella. Next base: position 8,758 of record OY755172.1, on the reverse strand, counting down.
ACATAAAACACACATCTACTTTGCATACGGTAGGTGTATGGTTGTGAGGAGAACCTGTAAGAAGTCATCAAACACACATCTTTTTAAAGTCCATAACCATGAAAGTTATAATTTCTTCCTCTTCCTCTCCTATTTTCCAATTTAGTTTTATTATAAAATAACTTAGAATTCATAATATAATCACAGCTACAGATCCCTAACCCTGCTTAGAAATAAAATCTTCAGACATTTCTCTTAGTTAGGTAAGGAAATAATTGTTAAATAAGCCAAGCATCACCGACCATTCATATTTTTCTCCACTCTACTCCCAGAAGTCGCTACTTCTAAATTCAAATCCCTGGCAAACCTATTTCAGGATTTACAGCCATGAGTTACAGTTGTATGTACATGTAATGTACTATTTTAAGTTTTATATAAACCATGATAGTTCAGTGGGCAGAACACTACTTATCGTGCAGACAATGAGGGTTCAAATCCTGAGTCGTGTCTAGCTAGACCGATATGGTTGAGTTGCACTTAGTACGATCTTGACAAACCTCTCTTGTTTCCCATACATTCATTATTCTTCTCATACATGCTCTTTTATTCTTCTCACTTCGGACCCCCCACTTTATTAGAACTTTTTCTATTTGGTCTAGAAACGTTTTAAGAGGTTAACATTCCTTTTTCTATCTTGCATACTACGTCATCTTTCACACCTACTCGTTCACAAATCACACTATTTCTCACAACCTTACATTAATATACTTCTAAGGGATCTTATTTTCTAGGAACTTCGTGAACATTCATATACTTTAGATAATATAATCTTAAAATTGCAGGTAAGCACCTGTAGGGTTAGTAAGTAAGTAGTATTAGGATGAAAACCATTTAAAATGACCGTTGTGACAAATGAAACCATAACAAGAAAGGAACTCCTAACAAAAAGTGACAAATCTCAACTTAGGGTCTTTTTTCTGTAAATTACTGTACGTAGGCAGGATAGAAAATCGGAAGAAGCAGTTCATGAGAATTAAGGCTATCCTCCCCAATCAGGGTGGATAGAAGGATGTGCTTTTCCAAATATCCGCCTTAGGGAGGATAAACGGAATAAGCCTAATGGTGGCCCATATGCTAGTTGCATACCGTTTGCTAAAATTAGTACATTCATTACTACTGCTGCAATATAATTTATTTCTAATATGTAAGGTGATGAAAATAAAACAATGAAAGCACAAAAAAATATACTAGTCTTTTTCAAGTAAAATGATTAAAATAAAACTTCACATTTTCCGTGTCTTCTAAAGTATTTGAATGTTTGACCATTGTCCATTTTTTCAATTTCACTTTGATGTGCTGAAATAAAAAAAAATACCATAAATTTTATTTTTTTTGACTGCCTACAAGCATCACTTATAGTGGGGCAATATGAGCTACCCACAGAGAAAAGTATACTCTGTGGCATTATTCAACACAGAATGTCGTTGACATATGACAGAGGACTTAGTTGCCTGATTACATACATATACTCACACCATTAGTTCCCATTGGGGTAGGCAGAGACTATCGATCGCCACTTCATATGATCCTGACAAACCTCTCTAGCTTCATTTACATCCATCAATCTTTTCATACATGCTCTTATTACTGTTGATACATTATGTTTTGCACCTTCACGCAGCGTGTAATGTATTCAATGTTACTGTATTGTAAAATCTATGTACGTAATAATTAATTTAATTAGTAAAAAAAATAACATAAGAGGATTTTGATTTGCAAAATAAAGACAACTAAGACATACTAAAGCTACAAGGAAAGAAACAATTCACATTTTAATTAAAAAAGTTTAAATTCAAAGTTTACCTTTTATTTTGTTTGTATCACAATAACTTTTTGATCTTAACTACTGCATTATCCTGAAATTAAAGAAAATATCACAGATAATTTGTTGGCGAGAGATCATAGTGTTTCTCTTACTTCTTTTTGGAAAATAAATAAAAATGTCAATATAATAAATAAATGACCCTACCCCTAGAGCCTCAAAAATAGAAATCCTTCAGAGACTTTGCCTCTAACAACAACCGACACTATACAGAATAAACATTAGCAACTCAATAATAAAATATATTAAAAAATATGTTTTCAGTTACATAGATACATTTAGCTGAAACAATTTGGTGGTAAAATCATAATGGATTATGCCATTGCCCAAAAAACATTAAGAGGGCCCAAAATTTTAGTTGCCTCATACAACAATATGTGGTAATGTTAATTCTAAGTGAACCCTATATACAAATAAATATGTTATATGCCAATAATTATCATCATCTCAAATCTCATTACTATATGAGTTGTTGCAGAATTCTTCCTACTCTTTACATGTACTCTTGTACATGTAAATCAATACAACCTTGGTGGTTTTATTAGTTAATAAGTCCAAAAAAGTATTGAAAATGCTGATTCTAGGCCTACAATAAATAACATAATGTAGGCCTACATAGCAATACCATAACTTAGCATAAAAGTTTCATTTGTTTCTTGTTTGTTGGCTTATTCCAAACTTAAAACTGTTGTATTGTTATTAATGTAAACATACTTTGGGTGCTGCCTTGATTACACTGTGACCTGTTTTATTTATCTTCCAAATAAATGATAATTCCACTGTACTTTACACACCGGCTGTTATTTTATGAAATTGCATGACTAAGTGGACTTGTGTAGTTTTTTAAAAAGGTAGTTTATGTACAAGAAAACGTACATATACGTTATATGCGGGTTTTCTTTTATAACTTTGAGGTTGACTTAATATGATCTCGTATTAATTTAGACTATATCGTCACATTTCTTGGACACAGTGCTGCTTGAATTCGTAACGGAAAATAACTGATGGTCTTTAATTCACAAATTAACAACTCTTCTTCAGTATCGGCATTTTGCAGCATAACGATGTATCATATTGGTTTCTATGAGTTAAATACTTACAGTTTTTCGTTGCAGATTCGTCTTAATCGTTCATTATCCCCGATAGAATTCTCAAATGAGCATACGACTATTAGCGATGAGATGAGCAGCCATTATTGTTTATTATTGTAAAATGTAAAAATATGGATGGTTGAAGCACCTGTCAGTCATGTCAACCGAACTATTCAATCATAAGCTGTTACTGACAATAATGTTATCCAACTAATTCAAGAGTTGAATGTGTGCACGACTTTTCACTGCGGTCAATGTATTTTTAATTTACTAGGGTAATAATAATAGACAACAAAACGTTTACTTGGAAGTGACTTTGAAGGTTTTTAGAGTCTGTAACTAGCCTTAATTGATTGAACTATGAATGTCGGTCAAATGGTTCAATTCAACAACTTTCACAGCTCGATACGATAACACTTAACGGGCTCGATGGTTGTATCGAGTACTATGAACAGTACGCCTCGTGCTCGCAGTTTGGGAAAGAGATCGATAGAAAACTTCGATAAGATAGTGTGTATTTCGATATGGCCATTTTTGCTCGTGCTTGCCCCGCTGATATCTGAACGACATTTGAATACAAGATAGGTAAGTTAATGTTTGATTTATCGCGGGTTGTTGTGGAAGCACGGCGGAACAAGTATCAAGCTGTTGACGTAGCTGAATGGAAAAAAGTGAGTATTTGTAAGTTTGTATAAAATATAGATCATCATCAGCCTATAGACGTCCACTGCTGGATATAGGCCTCCCCCAAAGATCTCCACAACGACCGGTCCTGTGCTGCCCTCATCCATCGGCTTCCCGCGACATTGACCAAGTCGTCGGTCCACCTTGTGGGGAGCCTACTCACACTGCGTCGTCCTGTACGTGGCCGCCACTCTAGAACCTTCGAGCTCCAACGGCCGCATCGGTTCTGCGTGCAATGTGCCTTGCCCATTCCCACTTCAGATTTGCAATTCTTCGGGCTATGACAGTGACCCCGGTTCTTCTACGGATCTCCTCGTTGCGGATTTGATCGCGTAGTGAAACTCCTAACAATACCCTCTCTATTGACCTATGGGCGACTCGGAGCCTTCTAATAAGGCCCATTGTTAGAGGCCACGTCTTTGTGCCGTAGTTCATGACTGGCAACACACATTGGTCAAAGACGAAAGAAAGAAAATATAGACTACATTTGAATTAGTTTTTTTAAATTTTTCTATCGGGATTGCCTATAAGAACAAAATAATGATATCATTTTGCCGTATCACGGTTGTTCAAACATTAACATTCGTAATATATTGATTTTGACGGGTAAAAATAACACGTACCTATACTTGTCAATTGTAGTGTACCATCTAGAACCACCAGATCCAGTATAACATGACCCTCCTCTCTTAATACCTATTCACTGAACAATTACACGCACGACAGCTAAGAGTTAAATGAAAATCTTGCGGATGGGTCCCATGTATGAAGAATTTCGCAATTTTCTTATTTTGTTTAAACTCAAAGAGTCTTTATTGATATGTAGACTCTATCAAAACTTGATTGTCCCAACTATTTTTATTGGCGATTTATTAGGAGGCCCAATATTCGACGATACATTATTATATCAATATTATATCAACCGTGATAGCCCAGTAGGTAGAACACTCGGTTATCGTGCAAACGACTAGTGTTCAAATCCTGGGTCGGGCCTACACCAATTTGTCTTTTCTTAAGACATATGTGTGGTTAATTTATCATGGTTGTTAACGGTGAGGGAAAACATCGTGAGGAAACCCACATGGCTGAGTTGTACTTAGTCATGTGACAGTGTATTCGTACAAAACGGCGATAGGCCTGCCCCCTATCACGTGAGTACACTGTCCATGCAAAATGTGGGTACTCTGAACACCAGGTGACAAAGTCACGTGATGTTCAGAAGTATTAGTAGCTCTGCCAACCCCTTCGGGGATATTCGGCGTGAACGTTTATGTTTATTTATTTATTTACATAGAAATAATCTTTACAGACATGGCCTAATACGATTATTTCTCACATATTTTATTTCCTAATTACATAATACATTCCTAGTTTTTTGAATTTCTACTTTCCTTATTATCTACAAGTATAACTATCAACATCATAACATAAATAGCGTAGTGCTGTTTTTGTGAAGTCAGTCAGTGAACAGTGGAGAATATCGATCTCCTCATCGACTTGGTTCAATGCGGCTATAGCCCGCGTTAATGAGTTTTCTCGCAAAAGATTTGTCCGAGACAACGGCACTAGGAGAAGCCGAGCACGCCGTCGTCGCAACGTAGTATTTGGAACCTCAACGCTCAATACAGTAAGTATAGTGGGATTAAAAATAATTCCTCTTAGAATTTTAAATAGATAAACCATTAGAGTGAGATTTCTTCTGACCTCCAATTTGACATACCCCACCATACCCAATATGAACAGAGTAGGGTACATCAACGGGTAGTACGGATAAACACCATACAATTTAAAATACAAAAATCTTATAAATTTATTTTGAATTTTCTCCACCATAAGACAATATTTTGTTTCATGTGGAGCCCAGATGACTGCATTAAATTCTAACTTACTTCTCACTAGAGAATTATAAAGAGATTTTATAGCATCTATGTTGGTAAAACCCTTAGCCGTGCGCAGCACGAAGCCAAGTGTCCTGAATGCGCTCTTACAAATGTTCACAATGTGACTACGAAAAGTTAGGTCCGCACTAATAGTGACCCCGAGGTCACGCACTTCCTGCACCCGCGGTAGCACTACTCCACCAATGTGATACGGGTGGTGGTATGGAGCGTGTTGCCTAGTCAGTGTCATAGTGACACATTTACTTAGGTTCAGCTTTAATTTATTTACCCGAGACCATCGCTCTACTGCTTCAATATCATTCTGCATTCGATGACAATCGTCGGCAGTTTCAATTGGAAGCAGCAACTTCAAGTCATCGGCAAACATAAGACATATCGAGTGCTTAACTACCTTCGGGAGGTCATTCACCATGATAATAAACTCAAGGGGGCCCAAATTACTTCCCTGACTAATACCAGAATACGCAGGATATATTATTATATGTATTATTATATCATACACACATATACAGACGTGCATACATATACTTTCTTTTTAATTTTTTTATTCAAGAACATAAAAGAGAGTACAATCAATACAACACAAACATATTAATTAACATAGAAAATAGAGCTAGATCATATTCCTAGGTATATGTCCCTAGCGTACACATAATATTGCTTAGATTATTTTTAGTTTTTTACACAATTTATTATTAGCATCATCCTAATGATCCTAGAATCAAACAGAAAAATGAATATCGTAAATTTACTGGTTATATTGTTCGTACATTTAAACATTGCTGGGTATATCGTTATACTACGCCATTATTTCTGATAGGAGTAGGCAGAGATTATCGATAGCCGTTTTGTACGATCCTGACAAACTTCTTTAGGCTCGTTTACGTCCATTTTTTTTGTACAAGCTTTTTTTTCTCCATAGTTTGGAAACTTGTATTTTTGGTACAAATAAGTCCTCCATGGCCATCCTCTACTAATATTACGTTCCACATTAGCTCCATAGATCTCTTTCACCAATCCATCTTCTCATCATCATCCACCATCTGAATATTCCTTTGATTTTATTATTTTATCATCTTCACCCGTAACAACTTCTAAAAGTGGCTGTGGAGATTGATAATTCTGAAACACTCACTCAGCAAACATACATATACTCACGCCATTAGTTCCCATTGGGGTAGGCAGAGACTATTGATCGCCACTTCGTACGATCCTGACAAACCTCTCTAGCTTCGTTTACATCCATCAATCTTTTCATACATGCTCTTTTATTCTTCATACTTCGGACGCCAGCCTTTTTGAGCACACTCTCAATTTGGTCCAAGTGTGTTCTCCGTGGTCGTCCTCTACTAACATTACCATCCACACTAGCTCATCAGCAAAGTTTAACGAAATATTTAAAATATGAATTTTGCCGCGTAGTGCTGGCTTAGAATGTCACTACAATTTTCTACCAACGGGTGTCGTAAGAGGCGACTAAGGGTATGGGGCTTTTTTAAGTAGTTTTTGAGCGATGTGGTTGGAGACCTATCATAAACGATACTTTATTTTTGCCATCTTGTCCCTTATTAACTTCCAAATGTAGCTGAGGAGTTTCTAGCTCTAAAGCTCTGGCTACCCCTTTTGGGATTTATGGCCGTGAGTGTATGTGTGTATGTTAAAATACCAAAAAAAAATTTGAAAACAAATAAAAGAAATCATAAGCACCAACAAAATGCTTAAAATACTAACTATTATATTACGTAAATACTCCACAGAACATTCAAACGCTCACTTTACTCACATTTCTAATTCCCTTCGTAATGCTTTATCCTTCAAAGGAAACTGTGCACACAAGTTTATTTCATGATTTGGGTCTCGCATTGTGTTTAGACAAGCAAAACAGTCGTGGTAACCTCCAGGGCTTTCTTCAGGCTAACTCCATTTTGTTGCGTTTGCAGGGCCTGAGGCAGTGCATTATAATTGTAAATTTGCAGTGAATATTATTAGGAATATAGTAGAATAAACTGTATAGTTTTGGCTTAGAACAAAACTACTGGTGGATTATAATAGGTACTTTAGGCTATTGTGTAGTTGGAGACCGACAGCTTGGTGGTCAGGTTAGTGACAACCGACAACCTTTACTTTTACAATATATTCCTTACTTAATGCTGTGTAGTGTTGGCTTAGAATAGCACTACCCCATTTCTTCCGGTGGGTGTACGTAAAAGGCGACTTACGGTATTGGGGCTTTTTAAGGGATTTTCGGGCGATGCGGTTGGAGACCCATCACCAGCAACCTTTATTTTACCATCTTCTCTCCACTCAACTTTCCAAAAGTGGCTGAGGAATTTCTAATTCCTTAGCTCTGGCTACCCCTTCTAGGCATTTACTGCCGTGAGTATATGTATGTATGTATGTATTACTTACTTCTAAAAGTGGCTGACGAATTTTAAATTCTGAAACTCTGGGTACCGCTTGTAGGAATTAAATGCCGTGAGTGACTTAATAATCTTCAACTAAAAAGAGGCATATTCACAACTACACAGCACGCACACTCACACAACATATTTGATTCGACAGAGACAAACATATTTGATTCGAAAGTAGCGCGAACGAGACAAGCGCATGCGTGTCGTGCGCTGTCGTGCGTCTTCGGGATACTTCGGGTCAAATTGTATCAACGACGCAGAAGGGCAAGCACGAGCGCTATTTTATCGACACGATAACGGTTAGAATGAGATGGCAGTATACGATACTAAGTAAGTGCGTAAGAGATGGCTGCTTTATCCCACGCGATAACTAGTTTAAACACGGCTCGTGCTTACCCAGCAAATAGCGTATTGTATATTTCTATCTCACTCTGCAAAATGGCGAACAAAGCAATAAGTGAATTTAAAAATATCATATTCTTTTTAAGTTTTTATGTACTTACGAGTGAAAAGTGATTCCATGAGATTGTTTTTTCTTTTGGAATAATTTGTACAACGCATAAAAGCACACGAAGGCATTTTTGGTAACCACTATCTCGCTTCAAATAATAAAACTGTTTCTTCGAGTCACACACCTGTTCCTGTCACTTGTCGATTGCAACTGAGCGCAATTAGGCGACGTTAGCCTGATTAAAAGGATCCACGCACTAGAGGCGAGTCACCCATCTTCTCTTTTTTGTTTTAATCAAAGGAAATAACACATTACACCAATGTGTCTCGTCTCAAGTCATTTGTGGTTTTTACTCTGGA
>OY755171.1:23267688-23270050 GCA_963576735.1 Bedellia somnulentella | reverse complement strand
CCTAACCTAACCTAACCTAACCTAACCTAACCTAACCTAACCTAACCTAACCTAACCTAACCTAACCTAACCTAACCTAACCTAACCTAACCTAACCTAACCTAACCTAACCTAACCTAACCTAACCTAACCTAACCTAACCTAACCTAACCTAACCTAACCTAACCTAACCTAACCTAACCTAACCTAACCTAACCTAACCTAACCTAACCTAACCTAACCTAACCTAACCTAACCTAACCTAACCTAACCTAACCTAACCTAACCTAACCTAACCTAACCTAACCTAACCTAACCTAACCTAACCTAACCTAACCTAACCTAACCTAACCTAACCTAACCTAACCTAACCTAACCTAACCTAACCTAACCTAACCTAACCTAACCTAACCTAACCTAACCTAACCTAACCTAACCTAACCTAACCTAACCTAACCTAACCTAACCTAACCTAACCTAACCTAACCTAACCTAACCTAACCTAACCTAACCTAACCTAACCTAACCTAACCTAACCTAACCTAACCTAACCTAACCTAACCTAACCTAACCTAACCTAACCTAACCTAACCTAACCTAACCTAACCTAACCTAACCTAACCTAACCTAACCTAACCTAACCTAACCTAACCTAACCTAACCTAACCTAACCTAACCTAACCTAACCTAACCTAACCTAACCTAACCTAACCTAACCTAACCTAACCTAACCTAACCTAACCTAACCTAACCTAACCTAACCTAACCTAACCTAACCTAACCTAACCTAACCTAACCTAACCTAACCTAACCTAACCTAACCTAACCTAACCTAACCTAACCTAACCTAACCTAACCTAACCTAACCTAACCTAACCTAACCTAACCTAACCTAACCTAACCTAACCTAACCTAACCTAACCTAACCTAACCTAACCTAACCTAACCTAACCTAACCTAACCTAACCTAACCTAACCTAACCTAACCTAACCTAACCTAACCTAACCTAACCTAACCTAACCTAACCTAACCTAACCTAACCTAACCTAACCTAACCTAACCTAACCTAACCTAACCTAACCTAACCTAACCTAACCTAACCTAACCTAACCTAACCTAACCTAACCTAACCTAACCTAACCTAACCTAACCTAACCTAACCTAACCTAACCTAACCTAACCTAACCTAACCTAACCTAACCTAACCTAACCTAACCTAACCTAACCTAACCTAACCTAACCTAACCTAACCTAACCTAACCTAACCTAACCTAACCTAACCTAACCTAACCTAACCTAACCTAACCTAACCTAACCTAACCTAACCTAACCTAACCTAACCTAACCTAACCTAACCTAACCTAACCTAACCTAACCTAACCTAACCTAACCTAACCTAACCTAACCTAACCTAACCTAACCTAACCTAACCTAACCTAACCTAACCTAACCTAACCTAACCTAACCTAACCTAACCTAACCTAACCTAACCTAACCTAACCTAACCTAACCTAACCTAACCTAACCTAACCTAACCTAACCTAACCTAACCTAACCTAACCTAACCTAACCTAACCTAACCTAACCTAACCTAACCTAACCTAACCTAACCTAACCTAACCTAACCTAACCTAACCTAACCTAACCTAACCTAACCTAACCTAACCTAACCTAACCTAACCTAACCTAACCTAACCTAACCTAACCTAACCTAACCTAACCTAACCTAACCTAACCTAACCTAACCTAACCTAACCTAACCTAACCTAACCTAACCTAACCTAACCTAACCTAACCTAACCTAACCTAACCTAACCTAACCTAACCTAACCTAACCTAACCTAACCTAACCTAACCTAACCTAACCTAACCTAACCTAACCTAACCTAACCTAACCTAACCTAACCTAACCTAACCTAACCTAACCTAACCTAACCTAACCTAACCTAACCTAACCTAACCTAACCTAACCTAACCTAACCTAACCTAACCTAACCTAACCTAACCTAACCTAACCTAACCTAACCTAACCTAACCTAACCTAACCTAACCTAACCTAACCTAACCTAACCTAACCTAACCTAACCTAACCTAACCTAACCTAACCTAACCTAACCTAACCTAACCTAACCTAACCTAACCTAACCTAACCTAACCTAACCTAACCTAACCTAACCTAACCTAACCTAACCTAACCTAACCTAACCTAACCTAACCTAACCTAACCTAACCTAACCTAACCTAACCTAACCTAACCTAACCTAACCTAACCTAACCTAACCTAACCTAACCTAACCTAACCTAACCTAACCTAACCTAACCTAACCTAACCTAACCTAACCTAACCTAACCTAACCTAACCTAACCTAACCTAACCTAACC